>JAVCKZ010133555.1:0-21646 GCA_034780755.1 Lepetodrilus elevatus
TCTTTGGATTTGTAGTCACTTCTATGCATAGACTTCTGTTAGCTTATCACCGGAATTCCTAGTTTTAAATGATACTCGTCGACATTCGATGACCCACTTGCAGCCGCTATGGATGTTATGCAGTACTTTTACTTGAGCAAGAGACCGGTTTTTGAAGCTGTCCTTTTGTTGTTTGCAGGAGTTGGAGACGTTCATGATTATTCTGGCTTTAGCCCCCAATTTCCAGCACCTGTGATCAGCTCGCGGTCTGCAAGTCGGATGGGTTTCCCCTGTTCTAAGTGTGATCGGGTGTTTGCCAACTATAGGACTATTCTATATCACATGGAGTCTGTTCACGCAGGACTGACTTTCACTTGTATCTGTGGAAAGGTTTACAAATACAGAACTGGGTTACATTCTCATCTTAGGAGAAGTCCAGTGTGTAATGAAGCCACTGCCAATAATAACAAATGATGGAAGATGTGCACTGCTCTTCAATTTCTTTGTTGTCGGTATTTTGTTATTTTCAAAGGGTAGGCAGGTTCATTATGATCGTCGTCGCCTATGGGTGAGATATTCCCGCCGCGACGTTAAACATTAATTCAATCAATCAAATCATTATGATCATATACTAATATATGAGGATATCACACATTGTAATGAAGGAACCCTAGGAACTGATATATTTCTGCTAGTGATGTTTCGGTGGTAACAAGTTTTCATTTTGTTTGAACTTGTCTCTAATGAAAATATTAAAATATAGATCCATGTGTGGAAATTCAACTTGGAACACAAGTTGTATGTTGAGCTAAGAAAAAAATGATTGTTTAATTTGTAGGAATGTGGGATGGGGTTAGTCAGTTGTACCTCCAGCCTTGCTGCAAACTGATGTACAGATAAGATTGCGTGTTCATATTTCCAATAAGGATTGCGTGTTCATATTTCCAATAAGGATGACCAAGACATCTTTTGTTATTTTCAGATCTTTGCAATGTACAAGTGGCTGACTATGGAAATTTAGAAGTGACAATGAGACAACGACACAGTAATCGCCCCAAAATTGGATTACAAAAATATCCGTGTCCATATTGCGACCGCTCCTTTGCAACCCTCACAGCAAAGTCCTTTCACATAGAATCTGTTCATGAAGGAAAGGTCTTCACCTGTGTCTGTGGGAAAATATACAAGTTTCGAACAAGCTTAAATTCCCATTTACGGAAGAGCAAGGTGTGTGCAGCATATAGAAACCGTGATCCAACGGGGTTCCAACACGATGCATCAAATGTATCCAGACTCGTGGTATCTGGTTCCTATGCTATCCAAAAGTCTGTTAATCAGACTGATGGTCAGATCCAATATTTGCCAATTTGAAATGACTCGGATATCCGGAAATTTGGTTTCTTTTTATGGTCTTGACATTTCCGTGATCCGGATGATATATTTTGTGATGGTTCATGTCATAAGTAAACTTCAACTGCTATAGGAGTCTTTGTTTGTTTAGCTAGGAAGCGTCAATTAAACCAGATTAGGTCAATAGAGCGACAGTGTTTTTACAACAATAAATTGTTTATCTCATGTTATGAAAGCTGTAGCAAAATACTCATTGTCAATTCATGCTGGATTAAATATTAAGGTATGTGCTGATATGAAAAAAGTTATTTAAAAATAAAGTGAGCTGGGGTTATTAATTAATACATAACAGTTCATCTGTAAATAGTGCTCTACTTTACGTTGAGTGGTTGTTATTTTTCTTTGTTTGTTTGAGAGGCAATTTTCTCTATTCAATTGGCCAATATTCAGTTAATTTTCAGTATTCTTACATTTGTATTATATATTTTGGTAATTGTGTATATATGGTTTTCTAGAATGCTATGAATAGGGTTTCCCAGAATAACAGAATATTTTGTAATTATCTGTGAGTTAATAACGCAATTAAAGAATAGATGTTCAAGTGTTACAAAAACAAATGCCAAACGTCTCAGGTTATACTATATCTATAAATAGTTCACTAATGTGTCTTCGGCTCTTTGTGTACCAACTAAAGAATACTTTGAACTTTTTTTTTTTAACTGGTATAAAGTTATACAATGATAAATAAAAACGGTCATGGTAGACTCTATATGGCTTCATTACTACCGACTATAGATTTTTAACACCAACACGTTTTGTCTTTGTCAGTTGTGCATTTTAAACTGAAGAGACTAGTCTTCCACATTTATTCCATATATATATTTGATTGGACTATAACTTTAATCATGAAGAATGACTTTATTTAGTTCAATAAATCTGTATAGTTTGTGTGATAGTTTTGTGCTTTATTTATGTTAGATCCTCTGGAGCATTGTTATGTGGAACATTGGAATATTCACAATGCATGTCAAACGTTTGTTACCAAAGAAGATTATGTTGACATTTTGTGCAAAGTAAATGGGAACAAGATATTTTTACTGATTTCAGATTATCATGGCTTTGAAAGATTCGGTGAACTTGGTCACCTGTTTCCAAGAGACATATTTCAAAGATCTCGAAGCAGAGAAGCTGTGCATCACGGTTCTTATCCTTGTTCCAAATGTGACCGCGTCTTCATGAATCACGTAGCCAGAATTTATCACATGGAAAGTGTTCACGAAGGCAGAATCTTTTCCTGTGCTTGTGGCAGAGTGTACAAGTACAGAACCAGTCTGCAAGCACATGCTAAGAAGTGTCCTAAGTCTGGAATTGTCACAATGACATAGATATGTGGAAACATTATTACAGTTACTGAGACTAGAAAGGCAATAAGTGTATTGTTCAAGTACAGACATTTTTGACACCTAGCAAAGTAAAGTGATTTGTGAAGTAAATGATTGTCCTAGTAGGCACGATTTCCATTTGAATAACTTTATGTTCGTCAAAACCATGACATGCCAGTTATCTCATGCCAGTAGCAATCACTGTCCTGATTTCAATACATCATAAGTTGTCTTTGTTGCTAATACAATTTCGTTCATTGCCTTTCAAATTCTGAAATAGGATCTGAATGTTCCAACTGGCTCCTTGTATTTAACAAGTCCTCGACACAAAGGAAATGTCTGTCAACTCGTAAACCCTTCCATTGCCAACACAATTGACAATATTGAAATGTGGGAAGAGTCAAACAAGTTTTCACGCCTGAGACTTTGTCATTAACATGGTGTATATCTGTGGAAACTCCAAATTGGACATGTTTGTGATTTGGAAACATTTGTGGTAACACCGGAGATAGCTAATAAATGTTTTAATGAAGTACAAACAAATACTAAGAAACTAGCTTCATATCTATGTTCGCATTATTCATCTAGCCATGCAACAATGGGTGATATTCTGCAAGTTAGATGGACATTACATTCTTTAAAACAACTAAGTTATTTATTGTTTTATGGTACAAATTATCTTGAATCTGTTGATGCTGATCGCTTTCTGAACACTAAATAGTATATCAAATTAGGATTCTCTTGTTATTTTCAGATCGTCCTTGCTATCCAGATTATTTCCAGGGACTGAAAGCTATTCCGGTTGGAGATCATGGTTCCACACCAGGTTCTTTGAACTATCCTTGTCCCCAATGTCACCGAGTTTTCTCTAGATTAGGGACAAGAAAGTACCACATAGAGTCTGTTCACATTGGTCTAACATTTACTTGTGTTTGTGGCAAGATCTATAAGCACAGAACAAGCTGGCAGAAGCATCTGAGACAAAACTTAATTTGCGCTGAAAATGCATATTTAGCTCGCGTGGATACAAATGGATGAGGCTTGTATGTTTTTTTTATGTGCATATATTTGGTCTTTATTTTCGTTAATGGCAATCTTGCAAGATCATAATAGCAAGAAATATGGACAGTTGCAGTATTTCCAAAAATGTTGGAAAATGTACATGTATGGATGTTTTCTTGTGTTTTCCATTATCATTGTACAGTATGAAAAACATCTCATGGATCTGTTCGTATTGACTAATGTATTCAATATGATACACTATTGTTCTGAAATTTGACTGTGGGCATATGAACCTGATGTTATCTGTTTGTGTACTTTTTGAATTAAAACCTATTGAAAGATGCCCTCTAGTTTTGTGATGACATCCAGTGGTACTGAACACTTTGATGATGGGTGCTATATCTTCAAGCTTGCATCTCTGATATTGAGAAAGAATGTGGTTTGCAGCATATCTCTTGATTATGATAATCTTGTACAGCAATACTGGCATTTACACTCCACACTGGAAAATCAATATCAAGGCTGGTCTGTAGCCAGCACTAGGAAATGGGTCATGGAACCTGGCACCATTGCTGTCTACTGATGACCTCAAAGAGGAAAACCACAGAACAATAAATAAGAGTCTGCTGCTAGGCATTGCTACATTGGGAGAACAGTTTACACACAACAGTTTACACAACACACAACAGTTTACACAACAGTTTACACATTGGTAGCTGCCCTGGAATGGATGTTAAAGTATCAATCAATTAATTCAAGTTGCAGGATATTGCACATTCACACATCACGATACATTGCGATACAAAAAGTAATTGTGCAACATTTTGAAATTACTTTCAGAAGGGTTTTATTTTTTAATGATGATGTGCACTTGATGGCATAATAGGGTACTGCATGCAGACATATTAAAGTTCAATTAACCAGTTTTTTTTATTATTTTGGAAACTTTCAAGTTTAGTGTTTAATAATTTTGGAAACATTTTGAGTTCAGCGTTTGGTTTGGCTGTTAATCTGTGGCTAATATACTACTAGCAGATACTGCAGCATTTACAACTTCTGGATTGTTTCTGCTTTTTTTCAGGCTTCCATCCTTCCTTAGACATATCTGACCTATCTCTGAAGCATGCTCACATTCAGGCAACAGTTCTAGGAGCAAAGAAACATAGAAAAATTGAAACACTTCAAACGAAGTATTTTGCAATTCTAGAAGTTGAACAGGGATTTAAAATTAAAGCACAAATTGCCAGAGATATTGGGATACCTCATAACACTTTATCCACTTGGCTAAAAAGTGCTGAACGGATAAAAGACACATACATGAAACTAGAACTTGATCGTATTGCACATTTGGACCAGTTGCATGAGGTTGAAAAAGCATTGTTTTCATGGTATGAAACCTATGTGCCTTGTAAAAAGCTAGTGTCCTCTCAAATTTTCATTGGTAAGGCTAAAATGATTGCTATCCAGAAAGGACTTAAATTTACATTTGCACGGGCATGGTTGAACAAGTGGACACGTAAACATGGAATAGTGTTGACTGACTGAAGAGGGGCATAGCTTGCAGGTCACTGTATTATAAAGTGTACGTATTCACAGATCTTTTACGATGTTGTCTTCATTAATGTGTGAAAATGTAGAGAACATGTTTGTGATATTGATAATGTAGTTTCAAGAATAATTAGTGAAATAATTTATTTCTCGTTGTTGTTGCTGTTTAGTTTGAAAACAATATTGCCAAATGGTGTCTTGTTGGCTAAGGGAAAATATCTTGATACTTCACTGGTTGATCACCTGTTCTCTCCCTGTTAATCCTGAATAATCCTTTTAAAAGAAACTGTTTTTCTTCTTCCAGATAATGGAGGGAGACTTGATAAAAATATGCCGTCAACAGACCTGGTGCAAAGCTTGCATGGGATCACCTGTGAGATCTGTGGAAAAAGTTTCACTCGTAATGTCGGGCTCAGAAATCACATAGAGTCGTTGCATGGAAGTGTTGTGTTTTCTTGTATATGTGGCAAAGTTTACAAGTATCAACGAGGGTTTCGCAATCATAGAAAAACTTGTCCATTTGGCTATGCTGCCAAGCCAATGAAAATGGTGAGAGATAGCGAAACCAAGAACTTGGATTAGATTTTTTAAGACACAGTGCAGAGATTGTGGATGTGCTTAGGTTACATTGAGAATCCATAGGAACGTGTGGCAAGCTTTGATGAGCTATGAACATTCTGGAAATATTGACTTTACATCTGATACTCTGTGTGAGTAGACAGACCTTCATGTATATTTCTGTGTTTGTGATCATTTCTTTCTACACTCTACATTGGACACCAATGCAAAGTCATTGAAGTGAAAATGTTTCAAAGTAGTCATGTATTGAATGTTGTTGAAACATCCGACATATTTTATGGTCTTAATTAGATTCTTTCTAATTAAAATTCCAACAAATGACTGAATTGTTACTTTTGCGTTCCACTGATTTAATTTTGTTACTTTCAGGTGATGACTTGTTTGTACAGCAGAACAATTGGGATTTGTACAATAAAAGTATGCCCATCCCAGTGGCTGGATTTACTTGCCAGCATTGTGGCAAGGTGTTCTCTAGATCCGATCATAGAAATGAACACGTCGAGTCTGTTCACGACAAAGTTCAGTATTCATGTGTGTGTGGCAGAATGTACAAGTACCGACGTGGCTTCAGACTTCACAAGAAGAAATGTTCACAAGGATATCATTCCAATCCTATCAAAATACGAGGAGACACTTTGTAATAATTTTGTATGCATACAATTCAGTAGAATATTGTATTCGTTAACGTAATTCCTTGTTTTTCTTTTCATGATGTATTTCTATAATTAAGGACTGAGATCATTGTCAGAAACTTGGAGCTGATGGATTTGGCTCGTATATGACACTCTTTTCTTTATTGTTTATAACATGCTTTAATGTTGATTTCATAACTCGCCCCATTTAATGAGATGTATGCCATCAGCTCCTGAAAATAAATGGCACAAAAAATAGCATTGGGTTGTCGAACTTGTTTGTATGTGCAAAAGTTGAGTTATCGAAGTAATGTTGGTTAGTGTTGGTACATGTTCACAGGGTCATTTGGTTCATCCAGTCAGATTATATATTCTATTTCATAAATGCTCTCGTTGAATTTCAGTGTTAGACTTACTTGCTTATAGTGGTTAGGGTATTCATGTTTCACCAATTTGACATATGAAGTCTTTATATTTGAAGGAGTTGCTAAGGAGAATTTATTCCTGCTTTAATTCAAGTTTGCATGCTGTTTGTTTGATGTTAATTGATACTAATTGGTTGGAACAGTTGATGCCTATGTTGCCTACTTGTCATTCGCTCATTGTGAATTTTTATCTTCAGTGTTTTTTGTTGTTTTCAGGTTATGGCTTGTTTGATGGTGGTGGTTCCAAAGTTGTCAATTCTATTCCAAACCTTGCCTTTCCCTGTCAAGAATGTGCTCAAGTTTTCAGAAGGAAATGCCATAGAACAGAACACTTTGACTCTGTTCATGGGAAGATTTTGTATTCGTGTGTATGTGGCAAAGTGTACAAATATCAACGTAGTGTCAGACATCACAGAAAGACTTGTCCTCAAGGATATTCTTCAAAGCCAATAAGAATACAAACATGAATTCTTTATTCAATTTACGCTTTTCCAGATAACTTGACAAATTTGTGATGTGAACCAAAGGACATTTCAATAGATACAACAGATTTTGCATTGTTTTGTTTTGTGTTTTTTTGTGAAAAATTCCCACTGCAATTTTAGTCACATTGAACAGCAAATCACTGGAGTTGAATACATTTCATTATGGTAGATGCCATACTTCAGAAACATTGTTTACTTTCAGTTTATGACTACAATCAGCAGAATGTTCATTTGGATAACATATCACTACTATGGTAGATGGCCATACTTCAGAGACATATTTGTTACTTTCAGGTTATAACTACAGTCAGCAGAATGTTCATTTGGAGGAATCTGGTGGTCCACCAGATACAAGTATCGGCCAAGCTGGAAGACTTCTGAAAACCCTAACCCTAATTGCAGGTTATAACTACAGTCAGAAGAATGTTCATTTGGAGGAATCTGGGGGTCCACCAGATACAAGTATCGGCCAAGCTGGAAGACTTCTGAACACGTGTACATACTGTGGGAGGCAGTTCACTCAGGACGCTCACCGAAAGGACCATGAAATGTCATTTCATGGCAATGTTGCATTTGGTTGTGTCTGTGGCAAAGTTTATAAATACCGAAGCAGTTTTCGCAAACACAAACAGTCATGTTCCCAAGGCCGATTGTCAGATCCAATCATAATCGATAGAAACAAGGCACTGAATTAATACTTTTGTGTTCCTGTTCCTCAATATCAGATGGACTTTTGAAATGACATCATGTGTTTTTCAAACAGTTTTGAACTCTTTAGTACTTTATGTATGGTTATTGACTTGCAACATTGATGAAAAGCATGGTATTACTCAATATAAAGGTTTATTGCACAAAATGACCTGCAAACATGGAAGTTCGTATTTTTACCCTGACCTAACCCTAAGCTCCATTTGGATTTGAGCAGCTAAATTATTTTTAGTGTTCACTAACATAAAGTACCCATGTTGAATTCCACTAACATAAAGTACCCATGTTGAATTCCATTCCTTTTGTTATTGTTCATTCTATATATAATGCACAGGATTTCAGTTGGTATTCTGCAGGAAGTAGTGTGAAATTTATGTCCAGTCAATCATGGTTCTTCTTGTTGCTTTCAGGTATTGACTTGTTTGTCAATCATGAGCATCATGATGGTGGTGCTTGTCGTTCACAAGTTGTCGATTCCATTCCAAACCTACAGAACGGATTTGCTTGTACAGAATGTGGGAAAGTTTTCACACAGAAATCGCACAGAAAAGAACATGTCGACTCCTTTCATAGGAAGATCTTGTTTTCGTGTATATGTGGCAAGCTGTACAAGTACAGGCGCAGTTACAAGCGTCACACCCAGAAATGCACACAAGGAGGTGCTTTAAAGTCGGTTAAAAAAGTACAAGTACACTGAATTTAGCCAAGGAACTGGTTTTATTTACATTGACAGATTTTGTTAAAATGCACTAAACATTTCAATAATTGATCTCGATAACTTTGAGCAATAGAAAATTGAGAAATTCCTTGCATGCAAAAACATTAGTAATGCTTGTACAAACATACCCAGTGTTGCCAAACAAGGTACTCGACTAATTTATTTTCAATGAGCATAATGGAATTGGCAAGTAACTTAATGGATGCACTTCATATCATCGAAAAGGTTTCTGTAGACCTTAATACTGTTTTTTCAGCAACCATCAGCAGACTTAAATGTATTGGTTGAACATTTTATAAACATATTGCAATTGTCTGATTGTGTACCAAGGAAAAACAAAAACAACATTGAGCAACAATTATGAATAATCCATAATTTCTGTGACTACTGATTCTGGGTTAGAAGTTCCTACTCGTCTGGTGGCCATGGTGACCTTCTTTTGTTATGGGCGAGTATCTTTTTAGGGACAACGTTCTTTTTATTTTACTTGTTAGCACTTTAACCTTGCGTATTACTTGTAAAATTCAATAGCTTCATCTTGCAAAATAAGTTCCAGTGTTCCATCATAACATCATTTTTTATATCATTTGAAACAGCATCTTCTTGTTGTTTTCAGATAAAGGTTACCTGGATGTGAGTCAGCCTCATGAGCAGGAATTCAGCCTATTCGTTCCAACTCGAAAGTTAGGCCTTCGTTGTGAACAATGTGGCAAACTTTTCACTAAAAGACACCACTTGAAGGAGCACGTTGAGTCCTTCCATGGAAATTTAGTTTATTCTTGCGTATGTGGCAGAGTGTACAAGTACAAAGGTGGTTTACGCGCGCATAGGAAGACTTGTCAGCACGGTTCTTGATCTACGCCAGTACAGAACACTAGCTATCCCAGATATCCAAGGCAGTGATCACTCCAGAGTGGGATTTATGGACAGTTGTTCTTTGTAGAGTGGAGGTTAAATTAGTTAAATTAGAACTTTGTGTTACGGTTCTATTCTCATATATTGGGTTTGTTCTTACTATGACATGGAATTTACCAATCCTATTGTATCTAAAAATGATGAATCAGTTTCAATAATCTGTTGTTGTTTGCCATCCATCGTTTATGGCTTGTAGATGCCCAGAAGAACATTGGTTTGAATTAGTGAAAAGTAGTTACAGTGCTTCTCACATGGCTAGTAACTATGATCAAGACATGTTGAACTTGACTGTCAGAAACAAATTTCATTGTAGTTGCTGTACTAGTATTAATTGATTGCTTTTGTTGATTGACTTTTTTAAAAGGTTTAAATCTTTCTGTTTTCAGGCAATGTTTTCCAAGGTCAGCTGGAAAGTTTGGGAATTGCTAATGATCAGACGGACAGGAGTTTGTCAACGGGTTTCCCTTGTGAATATTGTGGGAAATTATTCACACGAGTCGGCAATAGAAAGGACCATGTCCAATCCTACCATGAGAATACTGTGTATGCTTGTGTTTGTGGCAAGGTGTACAAATTCCGTAGTAGTTTCTGCAAACACAGAAAAGCTTGTCGACAAGGATATGGTTCAGATCCAATAAAACATACACAACACAACATGGATTAATTATTTACCACTCATGTAGGATTTCTGCTGATGCATTGCTTGTTAGCATAGACAATAGACTGCATGTAATTGGCTTCCACAAAACATTATTTTCTGTTGCAGAAACTTAGTGCAATTTGTGAATAGCAGATGTTATTTGACCACTAACACCAACACTATAGAAGGGTAGTTATTCTACTCGACGCTTTCCATCAATTTTGAAATTGCTTTTCAAAAGTGATAACTTCATCTCTTTTATTTTCAGGTTCTGTTAATGACATTGGAGATTTTGGAAAGGGTCTTGGTGAATGTGGTGACAACAGGACTCCATCATCATCAAAGTTGCACGGTTACCCATGTGATCGGTGTGGAAAGGTGTTCACAAAAATTGCCAATCGAAATGAACATATCCAAGTTCATCACGATAAGCTTGTGTATATATGTGCGTGTGGCAAAGTGTACAAATACCGCAAGAGCATAAATAAGCACAGAAAGGTTTGCCTTAAAAAGTGGTCATCTACACTAGAACAGATAAAACAAAATCATCCATGACATTTGACTGGTTCTTTCTTTGTGAGTTGATGAAATGCCTAGTTTGGTTTCAGAAGTACCTTACTTGATGGGTTTATTATTTTCAGTTTGTATATTTTGTGGCCTGAAAGCGTCCGTTCTCTTGCACTTGTAGTAATGTTGTTCATCACTGTTCCATCACAATAGTAATTGAGAGATCTATTTTGAAAGGTAATAACTCTTCATCTTGTTTGCTTTCAGATGTTAGTTTCCGTGGTCAGTGTGAACGTTTGGGACAGTCCATAGCGATTCTTCCTCTGTCGGGAATGCAAGCTTATCCTTGTGGACATTGTGGCAAGATGTTCACTCAAGTCGGCAATCGAAATGAACACATCCTGTCTATGCATAAAAACATTGTCTACTCTTGTGTGTGCGGAAAGACGTATAAATATCGCAGCAGTTTTCGTAACCATAGACGGTCCTGTCATTTTGGACATTCCTCTGACCCCATCAAGACAACAAGGAAGCCATTGTCGTAATTAGAAACTGATGATTACCTTTCTATCTCTGCTTTCAGCTGGAGGTGTCTTGTCTTGGCTATCTAGGTTCTTAGTGTTTATGCATTTCCTCATTCCTATGCATGTCGAAACCGGTCTCCTTATGTGGTGTTTTGCCAGTTTTTGTTGATATTTATTGTCAGTTTTTACCTTTAATTCAGTAAATTTCAAGGGTTTTGTTCTTGTTACTTTCAGGTTATGGTCCACCTGAAATTCTGGAGGACTTTCGCATGCATGGTGGCAAGGCGCTTTCCACAACTCAAGTTTTTGGCTACCCTTGCCAGTATTGTGGCAAAGTCTTTTCTCAAACCTTTACTAGGAAGGAGCACATAGAATGCTTTCATGGAAATGTTGTTTATTCTTGTGTTTGTGGCAAGATCTACAAATACCGTAGGAATTTCCATAGACATAAGAAGTCATGTTCACAAGGATTCTCTTCAAAACCGCTTAAGTTCTCCAGAGATGCCATCTTGTAGATCCTATTTCCTAAGTTCATCTTACATTTTATTTGAAATCAACTTTGATATGGTAATTTTGTATTAAGATAATTTAGCTATTCATTAATTTTATGTCGTTCAAAAGGAGATCTTGGGTTAGTTGAGGTTTATGAAAATGATATGATTCACTTACTTAATTTTGTTTAGGCATTAACATTTTTTAAAGATTTGTATAGATGAAATGTGTGGTGTATAAGGAAACATTTTGATATGAGAAGGTTTGCTTTATAATCATTAGATCAATTTATGATAAATATCCATCAAATGTTCTCGCTTTGTATAATTCATGTGTGTATGTACCGTAACTAATGCACTTCTCCATTTTTGCATGTTTATGTTTGGTTGAATACGTCACAAAATCTCTGTATGCAACTTCAATCACATCATTGTTATTTTCAGGTCTTGACTCCTATGATGAAATTGGGCAATTGGAACATTCACTTCAGATCCCTCCTTCCAGTCGTTGTGTTTTATGTGAATTCTGTGGCAAGAGTTTTGCCAGAACCCGTAACAAGATTGAACATGTCGAATCCATTCACAGAGGTTCCCATTTCACTTGTATTTGTGGAAAAATCTACAAATATCGTAGTGGTTTGCGTAGACACCGAAGGCTTTGTACAGTACTAGAATAAAGGAGTCGACATTTCGCTCAGTGATATGTCCATAGTATTCCACAGATTCCTGCATGGTTTCAGTGTGGAACAAAGAACTTTGATTCAAAGCATGTTGCAAGAAGTCTATAGAGCCCTGATTAGGCATGTGTCAATAAGAGTCGACAGAAAAACAAGGTTGATAGTTTTCTGTGGTATTTTGATGTTATGCATGCTTGACATTCAAACCTTTTGAATTACTTTGACTTCAAGGATGTCAATTTTGTTGTTTTCAGGTGTTGGCTTGTGTGAGATGGTTTGGCCATTGGAACATTCACTTGATGTCAATTTTGTTGTTTTCAGGTGTTGGCTTGTGTGAGATGGTTTGGCCATTGGAACATTCACTTGACCATCCAGACGGAGAACACCCTCATCATTCAAATCTTGGTATTGTGTGTGAATATTGTGGTAAAACCTTCACTCAAAATGGCCACAAGAAGGAACATATTCAGTCTTTTCACGAAAATTCATTCTTCGGTTGTGATTGTGGCAAGATCTACAGATACCGCGGTGGCTTGCGTAGACACAAGAAGACGTGTTCATTCATCAAGTCATTCTAGTCAAGTGAGAGCGATGACTCCATGTTTTGGTCACCATTTTCTTGGTATGCAGTGGCAGTTCAAATTGATGACGTTCAGGTGGTCTTCATCACAAGATTTCACAGAATTGAACCCGTTGTTGGCTACATCACACCTAAACATATCTTCAGGTGCGAATGCAATCACATTTGGATTGGGTATTTCCATATTCCAATGGAGTTTACTCATGTGCAGGTTAAGTTTTGTTTATTTTGCATATGACTGAATAAGTAATAATGTGCACATTCATCTTGCGCCAAATCCATGCTAATTTATCTCAAACTTCAACTTACGTGTAATTACCAAATTATTAGCAAGGTTAGTGCGCTCATTTTACTTCTGAATTCTCTGGGGATCCTTGTTGATCTCTTGCAACATCATTTGCCCTGCTTTCATTACATATCTTCTATCATTACTTGGTTTTCTATGTTGATTCAAATCGTGGCACATTTTCACTTGGGTTCTCGGATGAAATCGTCACTCGGGTAGTTTTCTCTCTGGTTCACCTTCTTTATTTAGTACGCCATATGACAACTTGTTATTTTGCCATATATTACGAGGTATTGTCTTGTTCTGATGATAGAAATAATCGGACAGAACTGTCTTGCAGTTTATATTCGTGGAGCTGATGATGCGTACTGTGCAAAGTATGTAAATGTCTGTGTTTGTGTGAATGACTATTGATGTAATTGCTTGCCTAGAATGGTTTCAGTAACATTTATCTTTAACATATTGTTCTTCATGCACATGATTTTATTCAATCATTCACTCTTCATGCACATTAATGTTAATGTTAATTGGAACTACAAAAAGCTACTGTAATTTTCTTTCATTCTGTATCAGTATGAAAATTTGTGTATTTTCTCGCATTATGCATTTGATATTATAATGTGAAATTTGTTTAACAATTTACAGGTGGTTCCTGTTGATTTAAGTTGCAATTGCAGCAATTTCATGTTAGCTTGTTCAATGTTATTTTGTATATACATGCATAATAATAAGAATCATAATTGTTAATAAATCAATTTTTTTTAAATAGCTGATTTATTATTGATTGAAACTAAGAGAAGATAATTTATTACGTGGAATACAGGCAGAGAATAAATTTGACATTAACAAGGAATTGCCATTACCAAAGATCTTGAGCAAGAAAAGTTTCTGATCGATGTACTTGAACAGACTGCTGTTTTGACAGTTCATTGGCGGAAATTGAAGGATCACTCCCAAGTTGAGGTTGTTATGACAGAGAAAGATGCATACACGCATGTATACAAGCGCACACACGCACACACACACGCACACGCGCACACACACACACACACAATCGCATAAATTAAGCAAGTTTGTCCATGGCATAATCCATATCGTTCTCAGTATGGCAGTCTTCCCTTGTGTCATTGCCCTGCTTTCAAGATTCTTTCACTTGTCAGTTTTGGGCAGGAGGAAGCCTGCAACATCTGCAGTGCTGAATATTGCAGTAAGCTGCTGGTACTGACGGACCAAGGTTGAAAACTGCATTGCACTGTACAGACAAAGCATCCTAACTATCATAGTCTTGTCAGAAAGCCAACTCATGCCTGGCTCGCAGACCTTTGTCTCCCGTCCACACTATTGTATTTCAGAAATGCAAACACCAAACCTTGGATATAAACTTACATACTCTGAGGCACATGACATTGTTTTTATTTTGAGTAATTGCTATGGTCACTGATAATAATATAATAGCTTTTATGATATTCACTGTTAAAGGCAATATGATTATTGTTTCCACTGACGGTTTTTATTTTTGAGTGACCATGTTTGTAAGTACAGTACTTTTAAATAGGATATTTTACTGTGTGGAAGATGTATTTTCCCCTCAAGATTTGACATATATCAGCAGTTATCATTACTACACTACACTGGCAAGAGGATCGTCGCAAATGGGTGAACGATTCCCCCAGCGATGTTAAATTCCATACTCACTCACTCATTCACTCACTCACTGGCAAGAAGAACAAAAACATAATTTGGTTTCACACAAAAATCCATAGTAATATTTCTTGATTATTTTTGTTATGCTTGCAGAAAGTTATCAACATTTATACTTTCTTGATTATTTTTATATTAATTTTGATGTGCGATATTAAAAAGAATTGAATTGTGTGCAAACTATTTCCACATTGAAGAACGAAATCTGCAGTAGAATGTGTTAAGAACGAAATCTGCAACTACAACCTTTTACAAAAGCAGGTCCATACACTTGGAACAAAATTTACAATAACAGATGTGAAATGTCAACCGTACCTTACAGTTTTGACTAGCAAACGTATTCCGAAATAATGTTTGCAATGGAGTTTGTGGCTGGTGAGATCAAGAGGTTTATTCATTTTTTGATCTGTCAGTCATTGTTTGATTAATTCAGTTTGCATGCATGCATGCAGTTTTGTTCTTGTGGAATGCTCTTGTGATTCAAGGTACTCGTGTTACTCAGTGATCATCACTCATAGTGATCATCACCGAGTACCACGAGTACCTTGAATCATAGTGATTCTTGTTGCTTTCAGATTTCGAGAAGGCTGTTCGGAGATTTCAACTAGATGAACTTGCCTTGAACATGCAACTTACAACTTATGTTGGAAGATTTCAGTGTGAAATCTGTAAAAAGATATTTGCCACTAAAAGAAATATGAATGTCCATACTGCGGCAGTTCATGAACATGTCACACACCTCTGTGTATGTGGGAGAATTTACAAATCTGAGCGATCGTTAAATAGACACAAGAAGGAATGCCTTCTCAAACCAAAGACGATGAGCTTTTGAAGGTTATTTGTTTTGTCACTTGAAGAGCATCTAAAATAGCAGCAAAAGGCAAATCGTCGCATTGGGTGAAAGATACCCACAGCGATGTTAAACTCCCATAATCGCTCACTTGTATCAGAGCTCTATTTATTGCTCTCAACATGCATGCTACTATTATTTTGTATGTACAGTCAGACCCTTGTTATACCGGACACTTTCGTTGTTGTTAAGATCTGACCGGTAAGCCAAACATTCATGGATTTCAAGTATATAGTAGGAAATCCGTACTGGTTAAAAGTTGACCGGTAAGCGGAGAAACTGTGCTAACGGAGACCGGTATAACGGGGTCTGACTGTACATGAACTCGAGAATGAATCGTATATACCTTGTGTATTTTATTATCTGGATGTGTCTCTTTACATTTGGAAGCTTTCAGTATTTCCACACATTTTCCAACATCAGTTTTTTCCCCATCCTTTTTTGGATTCTTTCCTGGGTAAAGTAGTCTAGTGTATAGATTTTCAATTGGCTGTTTTTTGTGCATCTCTAAAAATGTTCGTCGCAAATGGGTGAAAGATTCCCGCAGCGACGTTAAACTCCATATTCACTCACTCGCTCACTCTAAAAATGTATGTTTTTACTGGTTCACATTTCCCAATAATAATGGTTTCTCATTTCAACTTTCCAAACTTTTATTTATGGTTTCAGGTTTGGAAAGCGAATATTGTGAGAGGACTAACCATCCTGATACGGATTCAACACAACCTGTCCCGTTCCAATTTCAATATGGAGGACAACACCATAGAAAAATGTGGTCGTGTGAACTTTGTGGGAAGACATTCACAAACAAAAAGAATAAGAACTTGCATATCGATGCTGTCCATGGCGTTGGTAATGCGTCCTATACTTGCTCATGTGGCAAGACCTACAAGTATACACATAATCTTTATCGACATAGAAAGAATTGCCGTATCTATTTGCAATATCCATAGGTGATGATGATTCAAGTGATTATTACGATGGAGGGAAATATGATATTTTTCAATAGAATGTACATTGTAAAAGGGTCAAGAAAGGGTCATGTGAGAATCTACCCGTTCCTACACTTAGATGCTGTCGTTTGGTTATGTATGTTGTTGGTTGATTTATTCATTAGAGTTGTTAACATATGTCCTGGGATTATCACTTGCTTTGTGTTTAAAAAGGAGATCCTTCGATTATACCACGGGTTTCATTTTACACTCTCCATGCTTAAAGCAACCAGACATGACAAAAGGAGCAGTAACTGTGTAATCGAGGAGGGAGAGGGTTAATGTTGACTTTATATCCATGCTATTTTAAAATATTCCCACTGCGTTGTGAAGCACTACTTCAATCAACCAGAATTCGATGCTGAACACAAATTTATAATTATTTTTATTAATGATTTATCATGCATTATTTTTTATAATGTCATAATTTCACTGACTGCAATGTCATGTCATAATTTCACTGACTGCAATGTCATGTCATAATTTCACTGACTGCTTACTACTACTACTACTGATTCATGTTTCACTATATTTCTGTCCATGTTCATATTAAAGGCATACTATCACATTAAGTTGTTGTTTTGGAACAAATTGGAGTTAAAAATTTTCTTAGCATACATAGCCTCTCTACCTCAAAATATCCTTTACTGCTGTCAGATAGTAAAATTCCATTGCAGTTTACACTTCCTGGTATAACCCGAATAAATACCATAAATTCTCACATCCACTACTTTCCTGACTAATTGAGATAACTATACTCATTGAATACGGTCAAAGTAATCTTTCACGACCACTGGCACCATTATGTGTGAGTCATAGCTAATTAATAAATAGTAATAAATATTAAAACATTGATGATTAGTGAGACATGTGGAATATGTAACTGGTTGAATAAAGTACTTGTGTAGTCAAAACAAATGTATTTATTTTCAGGTAAAACCATGCTAGACCATTATATAGGTCAACCATCTGATATTATGCCCTTA
This sequence comes from Lepetodrilus elevatus, assembly GCA_034780755.1. NCBI lineage: Eukaryota > Metazoa > Mollusca > Gastropoda > Lepetellida > Lepetodrilidae > Lepetodrilus > Lepetodrilus elevatus. The sequence continues at coordinate 17,958 of JAVCKZ010133555.1, forward strand.
ACAAAAGGAAGTGGTGATTATTCCAAGACATGTTCTAGCCTGTGGAATTGTGATACTATTGTCCTTTTCAAAGCATTTCATCTTGTCCCTTTCAGGTTCTGTGATGCAACCAAAGCAGGATCTAGAATTTGGTGCTCTGTATCATGATGGTCCGAGATCTGTAAATCCTGGCCTTCAAGGACTTTCATTAAAGACCCTGGGGTCTAGTTATCATTATGGCCAAGGTCTTCCAAGCAGTGGTCCTGTGAATGTTCACAAAACCAGTGGTTCAGTTCATAGTTTGCCAGCAATGATTCCAGACTCCAGTCTTGGTATCGTTGACCTGTCAGACTTTACAGGGCTCAGAAAGAACATGCATGAGTGTGAACACTGTGGCAAACTCTTCACAAATCCCAGGAACAAAAAGTACCACATTGAGGCCAAGCATGAGCTGGGGAAAGGCCTGTATGTGTGTATATGTGGCAAGGCATATAGCTATGTGAGAGCTCTCTACAGACACAAAAAGCGCTGCCCAATACTGTTGGAGACCAACACGACTTCTTAGTGCAATGACAGATATTACCAAACAATAGGTTTCTATAAGCATTTTGACGGTTATCATACATGGACTTCAGTATTTACAAGAGAAGTTTTTTTGTTTTGTTCTGCATTTACTGACGGCTGTTCTGTATTTACTGACAGTTGCATTCACAAGTTAGTACTGTATATATCCTTCATATTAAACTCTATCCAACCAGCTACTCACTTGTTACTTTCAGGTTATGGGATTCGAACCTCAACTGCCTTTCCTCCCGTGTCCAGTGTTCAGAGATCAGATCTTTCCATGCTTCAGCCATGCTTCCAGTGCAAGACTTGTGGTAAACTCTTCACCAACAGTCACAACAAGAAGTACCACGAGGAGGCTGTTCATGGTAAAGGACCAGCCAGCTATCCTTGTGTCTGTGGGAAGAACTACAAGTATCCAACGTGTCTCAGTCGGCACCAGCGATACTGTAGTCATCAGTCTGGAGATGTCAGACAAGCTCCTCCTGTTGCAGGTGTAGGCCAAGGAGCGCGTGTATCTGTATCTTACTTCAGTAACAACTGGCCACAACAGTTCAGAAATGTTGGCGATAAGTTTCCGCCTTTTTGAGATAGTGCTTCATTCCTTGAGCAAGAGACATCTATTGCAATAGATACGCAAGATGCGTGATGTTTTGGAAGTTTTAGAAGTTTCTTATCGCTTATTTTGTTGATTTTTCTGTAGTTATAATGAAACTTTGTAGTTCCTCTAGATGTGCAGGTAGCCATAATTCATTGGTGTCATAATTTTCAAGTATACTTTCATTACTTTAAACCTGTTTATATATTATAAAATTAAAATTAAAAATTTTAATTTAAATGTATACATTTTGCATTTTTTTTAAATATTTTTTTTTACATTTCTTTTTATAATTACTTTATAGGAAAGAATGAACCAAATACTGACAATTCATGACATATACCTGCAAGTTTTCCTTTAATCTTACTTTCTTTTTTATTCATACCAAAGGATTTGGAAGATGTTTGTTGCTTGAACAGTTTGATGTAATAAAATATATGTATACATAGCTCATACAAGCATTTTGTTGATATTTTCTGTCCAATTTTGTATTGGTCAATGGAGTGATGGTATGACATTGAAACCTGGGAAAGAATTACTACTGTTCCAAAATGGCATTGGTCATGATTGGTTATGAAACCAAATGCCATCAGTACTGCGATTTAAGACTTAATGATGTACATCTACAAAGTATGTATAGACATGGCTCGGAGGGACTACTATACTGACTCAGAACTATTGCTATCTAGGATAGGTGGTATACTTCTAATGCAGTGTTGCTCAAGCGACAACCAGAAACTGTTCCGTGATGACAACTTAATATGAAACGTTCCATGCACTGGAAATCGTCGCAAATAATTGAAAGATTCCTGCAGAGACGTTAAACTCCATATTCACTCACTCACTCACTCACTCCATGCACTGCTCATATCCAGTACATACTTCATTAGTGTATCATCAGAACAAAGTACATTTGATGGAGATCGAAACATTTATGGTTTACCCCTGAAATTGACATATTTAGGTTTGACTGATAAATTTAATTTAGTAACATATGGTCATCTGCAGATATTGGCAATTGTACATATTTAAGCATGTGTGCATATCTTGATTCACATTATCCTGAAACATACTTTCAGAATTCAGAAGCCGAATAATACCATGAGATGTAACAACATCATTAAGTTTTTCACTTCTTCTTTCAGGAACACTTAATGAAGGTGCAGCTGACACAGCTGGTCGTGCATCTGGTCGTTTCTTTGATTCCAGTCGGCCAGAGTCTTCCGCAGGTGGTTCACCTTATGTTAAGCATGGACCTAATGAGTGTGAAGAGTGTGGGAAGACGTTCACGACAATTCAGTCCAAAAAACACCATGTAAATGCTCAGCATGCCAACATCACTTACAGCTGCGTCTGTGGCAAGACCTATGGATATCCTAGGAACCTGCGCAGACACAAGAAGGAGTGTCATCTGTGGTTATTGTGTCGCGACAATGATGACTTGCATTAACCTTCCGCTTACAGCACTTCTGGTCATCCTAAGTTTTAAACATAAGTAGGTGTCTCTAATGAGTGATGAGTGTAGTAATGAGTAACCATTATAAAGATGTTTGGATAATATATTCAAGTTTATTACTATTAGTCTAGGTTATAACAAACTACCGTAATTACTCTAATAATTCGAACAGGTGAAAATAATTAAATTTGTAGGTGTTCGAATTATTAGGAAAATAGGAACATTTAAAATGACCAGTGTTCATATAATTAGGGACAACCAAATTAAAATACAAAATCTGGTTGTAAATGAAATGGTAAAGAAATGAAGGATTCAATAAATAAAACTAAGAAAGACAAAACAAATATTTTTTAAATGAATGTTCTAATAATTAGAAATTAGGATTTGAAAAACATTGGTCACGTTCATATTTTTAGGGTCCGAAAAAAATATTTTTCGCAATTAATTTAGGTGTTTGAACTATTAGAGGGTTCAAACTATTAGAGTAATTACGGTATACCATTTAAGAAGGTTTTGTGAGGGGAAAAGGATCTGTTGGACAACTAACCTTACGCAGCTGTCAATCTCCCAGGTAGTGGTGATCAGAATACAGGTACACTTTAAGCTGGGAATAACTTGATTAGCCACGTGGCAAGTGTCCGACAAACAACATATTGCAAGGCTAGCATAACACAGGTGACAACTTTGTATTCACGTAGAAATGACATCGTGAAACCATGTTGAATGGAAGAAATGCCAACAGGAATGTTCTGTGTTGACCCTATCGTCTGTTTGTATGATAAGCACGTGGAAAAGCTTGCTGTACATTTCGAGTGGGGCAAGGATTCGCTTGGCTAGCGTAAGATCAATTGTATACAGGGTTTGTCATAATGAATTGTGGTAGTCAGCATGACCTCTGCCATATATGAGAAGGTTGTCATTTGATTCTGGTTGTCAAACATACCTGAGGTGCGTTCAAGCTAGAATACATGAATACAATACTTTTTCCTACATGTATTGCTCGTTGAACAGCTTTGTGCATATTGCTTTTCCTACACAGCGCACGGCCTCCAGACCCGTAGTGAAAAGTATTAATACGTATTCATACGCGCG
>JAVCKZ010133666.1:0-21643 GCA_034780755.1 Lepetodrilus elevatus
ACACACACACACACACACACACACACACACACACACACACACACACACACACACACACACACACACACACTGTATTGATCTTAATTGACTTACTCTGTATACTTTTCTATTTCTACAGCAGTCATTGACGTAGACTGCATCAAATGCTAATCTAATCACTACAACCATGAAATTTAACTGAACTATATTGGCCTTGTCTGATTAGAAGTCAACTATTTGCTGTAATCATGGTAATTGGCAATTATTTTCTACAGGTGTCGCTAATTGAACACACCCAGTGTCCAGTGAATACTCGTAGTTGTTGACCAGCCAAACATACCAACACCCAGAATATCCTCACGCTGTGACCCTCCACTGAACCCACACACAACACCACACAGGTAGTGGCAGACAGGAGCCAATGTATATATCTGCTAATAAGTGTTACACAGGACCAAATAAATATGTTAGTGTTACACAACTTGAACACCCCACACATCAAAGAAAGTATACAGAGTGTTTACAGTGTACATCCCACGGTGTCAACTGTGGTACAGCTATGTCTCAGGTATTACGCCTCACTCTCAGGTATATAGCTCACTCTCATGTATATAGCTCACACTCAGTATATAGCTCACTCTCAAACCTTACAAATCATGTCACACTGCACCAACTACAACTGCAACTGCATTGTCCCCAAATGTTTACAAGTATTCATAAAAACCTATCGTTGGTTTCCTGTGCATGACTGAGTATTATGTCATGTTCAATATGTCCCACATTGGCAATTATGCTGCATACATTTACTGTGACAGTTACTGTAGATCAAGCAGGACGGAGGCCAGACAGTATTGTACTTGACATTGTCATTGACAGCAAGTGTTGTATTCATAGACTTTGTTTACAGTTACTCTAGTAGGCCAGGCGGTATGGAGGCCAGGCAGTATGGAGGCCATATGATCCCAGGCAGTATGGATGCCAATCAATATGGAGGCCATGCACCTCCAGGCAGTATGGAGGCCAACCAATGGAGGGCAGACACCTCCAGGCAGTATGGAGGCCAACCAATGGAGGCCAGACACCTCCAGGCAGTATGGAGGCCAACCAATGGAAGCCAGACACCTCCAGGCAGTATGGAGGCCAACCAATGGAGGCCAGACACCTCCAGGCAGTATGGAGGCCACATGAGCCCAGGAAGTATGGAGCCCAGGCAGTATGGAGGCCAGGCAGAATTGTCCTCTAGAAACATGAAAGCCAACTGCACCCAGAGATGGTTGTACTGGATATGTTCAACCTTCACCGGAGCACAGTTTCTAAACAGCCACATCACGCCCCGACTTCTCCAGCTACAGGTCATCCCCAAGCTGCAGACTCACACTGGATGAGCAGAGGAGACAGAACACCAGCCACTGAGTGGCGGCCAGCGCGGAGCGTCCTGTGATGTCCGCCACCCCGCCACCCACTGCGTCAATATTGGAACAGACCAGACCAACAGAGAGATTCCTCCAGAGATCGGAATTCCTCTCATCACAAAGCTTTCCATCCAACCAGCTAAAAATAATGGAACTACGAAGTAGAGGTGCTCGTACATAAAACATACAGGATGTTGTCAGGTTATTTTGCTCTTGATATTAATAACAATAATAGTGTCCCTTCTCAACAATATTACTTCCAACATTCATAAAAGTACTATATATGTTGATGGATAATTTCATTCCATAATGATTACTAATGGCAATGAAAGTATATGAGGGCAAGTTCAGTATAAGTCAACAAAGGCATCATCACAATGATGATATAATCATTGTACTTGTACAATCAAATAAACATACATATACATCAAATCATTTCAACTATAGGAGTCGTTGCCACACCAATATCATAGCACATCACTGCCACTAGACTACATTGCCATACTAATGTGACGTCGTAGAATGTCATTGCCACGCATGCCTGGGTTCATGCTACAAGTGACATAAACAACGGACCATTCAACTATCAGCTCAGTCATCGTCCGGGGCCGAGATTACGAAACTTTCTGATAACTCAGAATGTTGTTCATAAAACGTCATGTGACGTCATAATCTGAGCACAAAAACGTACTCCTAATGAGTAGGGCTATGACGTCACATGACGTTTTATGAACAGGGCCTTGAGTAGAGTACTGATTAGAGTATGGAAAAAGTTTGGTAATCTCGGGGCCAGGTAAAATATTTCATTGTAACTGTGTCAAGTAAGAAGTAAACAGGTGGAGAACTTGTGATGAATCTCTGTCATCTCAGCTGCTCCGAATGCTACTCAGCCGGTCAGATTCCACCGGTGTTTCACATTTAATCTGTTTTCACTTTCCATGGCAATTTGTGTGATCACAACTAATCAAAGATAGCATGAGGACAGACAACATGCACACATGACACCTACATGCTAGCAGTGATTGTCACCTCCATGCTAGCAGTGATCGTCATGCTGGGAGTCTGTGGATACAGCCTCCGTATACAACTGTTACAAGTAGTTAGTGGCAGTATTTGTCTGACCACCGCAGGGCCCACGGTGGGCATACAGCAGATTCTCCACATTGCCCACCAGTCACCACTTAAACTCAGTCACCAGTAACCACTAACCAATCAGTAGTCACCAATAATCGGGTCAACAAATATTTATCCCACAGGTCAAATTCCTAATCTTTGACCACCTTCATTGATTCATAATATTTAATTACATTGGCATACATTTGTGTTTGCAACAGCAATATAATTATAATAATGTTATACCTCTAATTATTACAGCATATGTGAAATAGTAAAAGCTGATGATTTTATATAAATGTATTAATACATTTTGGAGTTTCCCCTGTTATTGTAACTATGAATGTCCTGGTGCCAAAGAGTGACTGGCATGTTGTTTAGAACACACTGACTGACCCAGCACCTTACAGGGAAACAATCCCCCTCATTTATAATCTAAAAACACAAAAGCCATGTCATAGACATTCAAGAATAGCTATGTCATCCAGGCATACTGATCAATACTGAGACATTTAATTTGAAACATCTGAAATTCTTTTTAAAATAGTCATTAATAATTTAATATGAAAAGTGTGCCATTTATTAATAATTGATCAATATTGATCCTTATTCAGTAGCAGTAATTACCTCTAGATTATAATAACAAAGCTTGATTACAATGAGTTGTATGATTTGATATTAATATTAATAAAATATACAATTTAAATTAAATTTAAAACATTCCATCTGGTATGTCTGTACAAATATTAGTATGGCAACACATGTAAACAATGTATTTTGATCCACTGATATGGATTTGCATTAATAAGTGTTTACTCTGCCTCAAATCTGTTATTTGCTAATCAGGTGATGTCACAATGGGAGATGCAATATTAAAACTGTATAACAATATGTGAACATTTGACATGAATTACTTTCCTGTCATAAAACAAAAGCAACGTGCATGCTGATGTGTTGACAACACAGGCCTACTGCTATAGCACCTGGGTGTGTAAAGAAACAGGCAAATATTGACAGGGATTGTGACAGAGACGCACACATCGCCCTCCGCTGGCTGGTCGCTGGCTGGTCGCTGTTCTCCGCTGGTTGGTCTGTTGTAAGACTGTACAGCTACGACCCTCTCTTGGCAACTTGGAACTTGTGCACCAAGTGTCTCCTTGACGTCAGCCTATTGTGTTGGCTTAAACTTGTCCACAAATGTCCTCCTGTAAAATGTCCTCTCCCTCTCTCTCCAGTGTGCAGTGCTATGTCTGTGTTTGTGTCACTTTCATGGGCCACATTTTCACGAGTAAATCTGCTTGCATTAACACAGTGAGATTTCGAAGTGTGTCAACTAATTCTGTTCATTAGAATCATTAACGCATTTTAAATAATTTATAAATACTGGCTTTCTTGTTAGATTGTCATGGTTTTAGGAGATTGTCTTTATACATGTAAACATGATTTATGAATTATAGATAATTTTGTCAGGAAAACAATAATTAATTAATAAATAAAATATCAGTAATTTTTCCTGAAATAATTAGAATAATCACAAACTGTTCATTATTAATATACTGGTACTGTATATTTATTTGTATTCACAGATAGAGAATGCTGATATAAAATGTACTTACAGTACTAGTCTATTTATAGTATCATAAGCATTTAGTGTTCTCCATGGTCTGGTGGTATGACATTACTAATAGATATACATCAAATAAAGTGCCAATGTACCACTCTTTTGTCATCCTCAGTATGTATGTATTAATAATACAATGTCCCAGTTTTGGGGTGGAAAATCTGGGTCATGTCGTGAACTATTCAATAGGTAATAATATATCCAAATATGTCATATATAAATATAGCTGACTCACAATACCACTTACTGTAAGCAGTTAAGTGTGTAGGATTGAAATGAAATGAGTTTAACATACGACTATTGATAAGAGACAAATCTTGAATTCTTTAAACATTTACTGTACAATCCTTAGACCTATATTATTATAATAACAATAATAACAATAATATTACACACAATAATAACAATAACAATAATAATAATAATAACACATAATAATAACAATAATAATAATATGCACATTTATATTGCATCAAATCCATGTTGAATTCAATTGCTATATACACCAAGTGACTATTATATAAGGTGAATATATTTTGCATGAAGAGTGATAGATAAACTGCAAGTGACAAAAATATTCATTACACCGTCCAAATCCTAGCTAGTATTTTCAGTATATCCTGTGTCATTGCTATAATACTGGCTATCGTTTCTCAGAGCTCTCTTAGCAGCTAAAGGACCATGCATAGTGTGTATTAGCTATCTGCAAAGCGAGTGCTATGGTCCCTTAGCGGCTAAGGGAGTGTTGAGAAATGATACCCTGTTATCTAAAGCAGACAGGAAACATCTCCTTCAATCTGTCCTATTGACGTATTGTGAAGACAAAGTGATAAAAATGCATGTAGAATAAATCAATGATGATAAATCCTGTTTTTATTGTTGAAAGAAATATCATCGATAACATGAGAAAAAAAACCACTACATCATCAGTTGTCAAGCAAGAACAGTCGGCTTTCCATTACTAGCATTAGTAACCCAATATGTCATGAATATACTACTAATAACTATAGACATGACAGATAGACACAGATATGTAATGCATACACTGGTCATGTCAGTGTATCCGACACATTAGTCTACACGTACTACTACAACCAATACTGAGAATCAATACAGCTAGAAACACTTCATTACTATGATTACCGAGGGTCATTTTATATGTACATAACAATTGTATAGTCTGGTCTGTATTGTGTCATATTCTGGAAGGATAATACAGCAAAATAATCAGGATAGCAGCAAACTATTGTCCCTTTCAAGTACAATACTTTAGACATAATATTTCCAGCTGTAATAATGTGCAAGCAGCCTCATTTTTACACACAGTACTGGAAATAACAAATAATTATGAGAAAGAAATGCATACTTATATTTGATGGTGGACATTAGCATGAAAAGGTGCAAAATAATCACATGAAAGTTATATTGAACATGTGTCAGATTTAATTTATTAATTATTTTATCATAAGATTTGATAATGTGATATTTTTCTTTAATTCAACATTGCTCAAATATATCTGTATTGTTTAAAAGATACTGCTGTGAAAAGGTTTACCATACGGATGTTCAACATGTTGTAATACATAAGTCAGAGCTAAATATATCACATGTACTATATTAGCTAATATTTGTTACACTGGTTGAAGTTCATACCGTATCGGGTTATCTGCTGTTGGGAGTACTAGACTACAGTATACATTTTGATATTAAGTTACATTTTGATCATTTAAGGTCTCCTCCAATACATTATGTAACTTTAGCATGTCTAAGGTAACTATACCTGCGTCCGTATACCATTGCGAAGGTTGGGCTTATATAGAGGTTACCTTAGAGTTACATAGTTTCGTATACAGGAGAACTCTGAGTATTGGGATAGAGGTCAACAAAGCAGCACTAAAATTACAACTTCTTCAGTAAAAGATAATAATATAGTTCTGGATCTCCAAGTCAATTTTAGATGTCATCCCGACATACGGCAGTCACATACCCGGTAGTAGTACAGAAGTCGTGCATTCCTTTCGACAGGTGTGTGATACATATTGCATGCAATCGGTGCCGGGGATAAAGTAGCCACGTTAATAACCGCTGCTGTGTCAGACTAGGATTACGCCCGCAATCAATACGTCACGATACAACGGCAGCAGTTTAAGAATCTACCACCATCAGAGATTTGTCATGAATCCAGGTCCCCAAGATTACGAAACTGTTTGATTAAATTTCATGCTCAAGCTCAAATTTTATATGGAGATTGGTGAACAAAACTTTGAGCTGAGCATGAAATTGTACTCAACATTGTTTTGTAATTTTTGGGCCAGATGTTTAATTAAATAATTATTTCCAAGGTATTGTTGAACACGAGAGAAAACTGTATCCACCAATGAGCATGGTATCACTACATCTGCCGATCTTAATTATGTACCAGGTAATAACGGGTGTGCTTATTAATGCATGTTCTGATGTTATTGATGCATGTTTTGATGTTATTAATATACCAGCTGGAGGAATGTGTTATATGTTCAAGTCTGTTTCCCATTGATCTAATTGATAATGGAGTTTAGCTTTCATCATGATTGATGCAACTTCATAATAATTTTGTTACCAATATTCTGACACAGATCAAATTTATCTATGGAGTAAATATTACTTAACGGTATTACTAGGGCTGAAACGGGTACTCGAGTATGGGTTGGATACATGTACTACTCGAGTAGTAAATTGATACTATAGTACTCGAGAGTGATTTCCCTACTTTGTAACAATGGCGAACATATAGATTGATAGTCAGTTAGAATGACAATGTAATAACTTCTTTTTTTTAAATGTATATCTGGTTGTTTCCTACAACTTGCCATTCTGGACTAAGAATTAAATCCCCCATTATCGTAATGTTATATTCCCATTATCGCAATGTTATATCCCCCATTATCGTAATGTTATATCCCCATTATCTGACTTACTATACTAACAAACTGACCACACTAACTGACCACACTGACCATACTGACCACACTAACTGGCCACACTAACTGACCACATTCATCAAGACAACTAGTACAACTAGTACCAGCTCCAAGCTAAGGAAACACTTCACACGTTCCACATCTCCAACAGGATGCCACTCCAATGAAGAAACATGCCCAGGATAATTCAGATATCTATGTGATGTCAGTGTGTACCAACTATATTTAGAAAGGTGTGGTGGATGGTGCATCAGATGTCAAAACTTAAAGTTTTTTAAAATATAGTTTTAATCTGCTACAGGGTCAGGGATGTTATCTGTGCTCTGGGATACAGCGACTACATTCTGCAACATGTGAAGTCAGTCTCCATGCAGTAACATCAACTTCACAAACAATCTAATGCCTGCAAATTATAAAGTATTCTACAGTTGTTCTTCAACATATTCAATGTGCAAACCAGTAACTTGACTAAGCTTTATGCTGTTGTATATACTTAAGATGTTAGTGAAGAATATGCTCATGGTTCTACTACAGTAAGACTAGGTGCAAAACCACATAACCTTACTAATGTAACTATCACACTTCAACATGAATAGTACACAACTTATAGTATACGCTCAATGTTATGTGTATAGTTCAATGATTTCATATACAGAAATAGATCTAAATGCCATGTACAGTAACCTAGGAAATATAATGCTATATATATTAATGTTCGAATGGTCTGTCAAATCGGCAATACATGTACTATTTGATATCCTATCCAGTTATCAAAAAGTGTTTATTTTGTGCTTAGCTTTATTACAATAAGTACCGGTACATGCAATGGCTATAACAGCATGCCAATTTTAAACATAACCATATATCAATACTATGCCTTAGATTACTACTATCAGCTAAATCAGGGTATTATTACTATTATATCACATTATATAATGTTTGATATCAGAAACACAATACTCGTGATACTACTTCATGTGATAATTATTGGAAATACAGATCCATGAGTCATACAGTAACAGTAGGTGTAAATACAACTATTATAATTGAACACATGGTATAAAAGAAACTGTGATATTTATATAACTTCCCACCTGTCTAAGTGTTCAATTCACGTACAAACATCACAGCTATCAACCCCAAGGCCATTTCAAGAGATTTCAAGTTAAAGCATGTAAACTGTTGACTCATCCACCTGTAACTTTAACTAACAGGAGGCTTTAAAACTGCTGACTATGCTGTACAGTATTTCTGTGATAGAAGAAAAAGATGTAATAAACTGTTATCTGATCATGCCGACTGTTTACAGGCTGTACCAAGACAACGATCATTGTTGTGCTAGACCATGAGAGAATAGACATTAAGAACTAATAAAAGAAATCTGAGCCATCGCCATTAACCAAGTTGTTGACTACAATTAAATACAGTATGAAAGTACCATTTATATACGGCATCAGCCATAGTGACAAAGGAAAAGTTAACGTGACTGAATTATTATTAGAGTTCCCACAAGGTCCTGCTATTCTGCAATCAGAAAGTAGTCTACAAGTTGCACATCCTGCAGGGCAATAATGGGATGGAGGAGATGGGTGAGGGCGAGGTGAGAGGGTGAGAAAGAGGGTGAGAGTGAGAAAGAGGGTGAGAGTGAGAAAGAGGGTGAGGGTGAGAGGGTGAGGGTGAGAGAGTGAGGGTGAGGGGTTGAGAAGGTGAGAAAGTGAGTGAGGGTGAGGGTGAGGGTGAGAGTAAGATTGTAAGAGGGTGAGAGTGAAAGTAAGATGGTGAAAGTAAGATGGTGAGGGTGAGGGTGAGAGGTGAGAGGTGAGAGTGAGCGTGAGCATGAGAGAGTGAGGATGAGGGGAGAAGGTGAGAGTGAGAGGGTGAGAATGAGATGGTGAGGGTGACAGTAAGATGGTGAGAGTGAGATGGTGAGGGTGAGAGTAAAATGTTGAGAGTAAAATGTTGAGAGTGAGATGTTGAGAGTGAGATGGTGAGGGTGTGAGGGTGAGAGTAAGATGTTGAGAGTGAGATGGTGAGGGTGGGAGTGAGGGTGAGAGTAAGGTGTTGAGAGTGAGATGGTGAGGGTGAGGATGAAGGGTTAAGATGGTGAGGGTGAGGATGAAGGGTTAAGATGGTGAGGGGTAAGGGTGAGGGCAAGGATGAGGTAGCCGACACATACACCTTCACTGACTTAACTGCACCCAGTGTAACATGCCAGAGGGGATTATATCATTTGTGGCTTGATGACATCTCTGACATCGATCATCAGCTAACTAGGATAACTTCTCAGTGTACAATGAATATGGAGTTCAACGTCGCTGCGGGGATCTTTCACCCATTTGCGACGATCAGTGTACAAGTAACTGCATCAGTGTACTGAATGTGTTCACACATAATATGTGCTGATGCCAGTGTGAGCACACAGATCTGTGCTAGACTTGCTCAACAGGTTACCTTATACCTAGTATAAACATGATAGAGAGAAAAGAGCACCTGTAGTTTTTATTTTCAAGTACAAGCAGCTTCTATAGACAGCCCATGTAGGACTACAACCGGTATTAAATATCAAATGTAGGCGGTTGAACAGGTTTCCTAACAGACATAGGTTTGGAACAAGGTGTCACGATATGGAAATCACTTTCAGGGTTTGCTTGGCGTAACCCATGACTAGGCTTGGTATATATATATATAGTAACCCATGACTAGGTATTATATAGTAAACACTTACTGACTTACATGAACATGGCCCGTGAAAGAACCTACACCCTTAGATGTCTTTACGTCATAGATTTCTACAGCGTTTTCCTTACATAGTTCATTTGATCGTAGCGATATAAATGCATTTCGTGACACTGTACCTTATGAAATATAATAACTCATGATTTGGTAAACAATGAACTTGAAGCATAGAATGCTTCAGAATGGTGTGTATAGAAATTATATTAAAATACATACCAAGTTACTACCAACTTCAACCTTTGAATCCTTGATCACAATCTGATTAATTATATTATATATATTGCCAGTTTTGACTACAATATATATTGATTTTCTTACATTGTGATAATATGGTACCGATAGATGTGTTTCTCTCAGCTGACTAATGTAGCACAGGATTGAGGAGGTTCAGTGAATTCAGGATCTTTTTAAGTCTCTTTTAAACTCTCAGTATTTCAGCGAATACCATTGGTATGACAATCTGTTTATACATAATATTAATGGTCACATAGGTGCGAGTAAAACTCGCAATAGCAAATGTGTTACAAATGTCATCATATTCACAAGCTATATGAATGGTGCTGCAGAATATTTGTATAGATAGACATGGTTTCTCAATGTTTCACTATTGTGAAACTAGTCTTCCTCTATTGTGAAACTAGTCTTCCTCTATTGTGAAACTAGTCTTCCTCTATTGTGAAAAGTTGTTTGTAAAGAATTATTAAAAGCATTCAAATAATAATAATACCGGCAAAATCCATTGATATGCAAATGACATGAAACTGCAGCTACTTGAAGATTTGATTTCATAGCTGTACTCTATCCCTTATAATCTATGCTGTAGTGAACTACTGCTAGCTGACAAGTGGCATGTTTATCGCTATTAAACATGCATATATTATACATGTGTCATTGTGTGTGTACATGTGTGCACTTGTATCGAGTTGACAAACATCTCGTCCTGGTTATAATAGTAGGCCGATTAATGTTTGCGCTCAGGTATATTTTACAATTTCAAGAGAACAAACATCAGGTGTTACAAGATGTTCGCTTCTCTTCTGTTTTGGCAGATATTAACCCTCTCCATGCTGAAGACTACCAGAGATGCCCTAATGATCTGTACCTGTGCCTAATTCAGCAGAGAGAGGGTTAAAGCAATAGCATGAAAGTCATACATGTACTTGACTTGATGATGCTAGATAATGTCCTTGTCTCATCAGTTGTATTTTCTTAGTTGATTTCGCTCTAATACGAGCAGATTAAAGTCTACCCAGCATTTACCTGTTGAGAGATATAAAGACATAAATGAACACATCATTGTAACTGCCAATAATACTTACCTATAAACATAATTGCCAAGAAGAGGAAGCTATTTCCCACTGCATGCAGTGCCGCGAGTACAATTCCGGTGACAACACAACAAACTCCTAGAAGTGAGAGAACGACCAGCACCCAGCGGAACGATGTCAGTTTCACGAAACATTTGACGCACGGCTCCTTACACATGCCTTCATCAGAATGCAACGAGCTGGTGGACTGGGTACGACTTCTGCGTCCATGGCGGCCAGTCCTACTGCTGGCTTCGTGAGTCCTGTGTCGGGCGCCATTTCTTGTACGAGACTCGGCATTACGACTCCGTCTCTCTCCGTTCCGAGTTTGACGGTGTTGGTTGGGTCTTGTTGGTGTTACTGGGTTGGCAACATGTGAATGTAAAAGATCTGGAAGAGTATCAGCCCGCTGTGGGTCTATCCGGGCCGTGACACCAACGTTAATATCCCGAGTTTGAATCTGGCGGTATGACGGCAGATTCTGTGGTGGTCTGCTGCCATTATAGGGCGGCACTTGCAGCACAGGGTCGGATGGTTGCAGTGCAGGGTACAGGTGGGGCTGTGGCACCCCGCTCATGTCTGGTGGATCTCGCTGGGACCGAGACAAAGCCTGGCTGGTCTGGCCACCATAGCCCGAGGGGCCTGAACCTACCACTGCAGGACTTGCCCCGCTCGCTCCGGCCTGACTCGGGTTAAGATCGGAGACACTGCCGGAGGGGACAGGCTGGAAGTAAGAGTCATTGTCCACTATATCTGGGTAATTCGGCAGGGCTTGTCTCTGCTGCTGGGAGAACGCTTGCCACAACGATCTGGTAGGATTGGATTCCGAGACGACTTTGCGACCTGATAAGTTTCTTGGCCGGACTACCTGGACTCCGCTGGCCATTGAAATGCCTGCTTGACCACCGTCACACAGCTACCCCAAGGCCAGCTGATGTCAGCAGATAGGTCAGGAGGGAGGTGGGGGCAGGGAGGTTTGGGGGAGTGATGAGTGATGAACTCTGTATCTCCAGTAGGGTGTTTGTATTTATCTCAAGGGGCCAGCGGGTAATCATCATCTCTGATAGTTATCTCACAGATCCTCCACACCTGGCATATGGCCAAACTACAAACTGCACCAGGCCGCATGTTTCACTGTGAGGAAGTAAACACAGATTGGAGCTGAAATAGCCCCCTAGACAGGCCTGCAACAAAAGAAAGGTAGACCTTTGTCAACATAGGCAATCATGCATCACTGTGGCATACTGAATGATGGCCGTTTGTAATCACTACACCTGAGAAGATTCATTGAACCGTTAAACCAACATGAAGTCATATGAGGATAATATGTTCCAGTTACTTAATTCACAGCAATATATATAACTAATTGTCACTCAGCAACACTAATATAAATTACCATTATAATAATAATAAAGGTAACAAATAAGAGTTATGAAATTTAGTTTAAACGTAGACTTGATTGTTTTCATCACATTTTGCAAGTTGCATGCACACACATAATTTAATTATATGTATTTATTAGCTAATAATTGTCTAATGAATATATGGAATAAAATTATAGTTTGTACTTTATTAAATTTACATAGATAAATTATTTATCACAAAGCCACACACCCTCAAAATGTATATATGCACATGGTTTCACAATATCATTTATATCTGAATACAAAGTGCTCACCTGCATTATGCTTGCTGTGCTAATATTTTTTGTTTGTAGGACATTTACCACAAGGTTTAATCATAATCAAGTTGTGCTCAACGTCAACTGTTGCTGTATTGTGATTTGCTGACGGATACTATCTAGGTATACCTGAGACTGACAGCTCACGATAGGTTAATTGGAAAACATGTATCCGAACAGTATATTATTTATTTTGCTAAATTAATAATATAATCAATTAATGTAGGAGTCTATCGATGTAGAATATGCCATTTATAAAAATAATAAAAACAATTTTAAACATGATTAATATTGAGAGGTCATCTCATGCATTCTTTGGTGTAATTATAAATTGGTATTTTTTATTGTTACATAAACCAATACAAATTACATATGTTATTTTTATAGTAGATTTATAGATTTATATGATGAGTCATATTCTCATAAGCTAGACCAATGTGTAGAAAAGGTATGTAGGCCTACAATTAAGTTATGCATTTTCTTAGGTGGTATTTACATAGATTTAGATCTAGACTAATGTTTAGAGGATTCAACAGCTGTTTAATCCACTTACATGTATATGAATATGATCATGGCATGCATTACTGATGTATAAGAAGGAAACAAACAGACTAGAATTTAGTAGATAACAATGTTATTAGATCTAAATCACATTCATAGATCTGTATCCATGGTTATAAACAAATTGAAAGGCCTAAAATGAAGTGTTGATGGACAAGGGTTTTAATAGCACACAGATGGTCTATATACCTGAGGCCAATTGTGAAGGTAGGCTAGAAATCACAACCCTAAAACGCTGCAAGCAAATAATCCACAGATTATAGATTAGCAAGATTTCAAGTGCACTATCTTTGAGTCACTTGTTTTGGATTATGTTAGTATTAAAACATACTATTACCACCCAACCCAGAACATCTTACCTGTATATATGTGTGTGTGAACTATGGACTGCAGCTGAATCTGTGGAGTCCGCTCCACCCTGTGTCTTTGTCGACAGCTGGGTTCTTACTTTTGTGATCAACAACACTGACGAGCAGTGCACTGGATACACGCATCTGGGAACTATACTGCTTCCCTCAAGACTGGTTACAAGTAATGATCTCGTGGAAGAACGTCCATTGAACTTCCTCATTCAAGACTGATATGCGTTATGAATATTGGCCAATGGGATAGGTCTTAAATCAGCGCATATTATGAATACATAGTTGTTAATTACCTTGATTTTTTTAATGGAGTAGAGGATGTATATAATACTTTACCTCAATTGCAAAGTAATAGTGTCACTTTGTTGTCGTCAATAGTTGAAGTAGGACGTCAATAGTTGAGGTAGGACGTCAATAGTTTAAGTAGGACGTCAATAGTTGAAGTAGGACGTCAATAGTTCGAAGTAGGACGCCAATAGTTCGAAGTAGGAGGTCAATAAGTTGCAAATCTTCAGCTAGAGGTTTAAGACAGCATGTTTGCTTGTTTTTTATATGAATACTAGTAGATCAGAACTGATCTGACGTTTTGCTTTCATATTATTATTGAACTCGACATGCAATAGGCGTAATTAATAAATTAGCTCTTAAATGCAACGCTCTATTTTTCAGATTATCATAGTGACGGCAACCGCGGGGGCAGTGGTGTTAATATTCTGTGTCTGCGTGATCTGCTGTATACGACAGCATCGACGGCGGACTAAGCGTAGTGCGGGGGTACTGGGCAACAGGAACAGAGGGATCCTGGGTCACGGCCTGAAAGGAGACCTACTGAGGGAGGCGGCACCACTCAACAGTGTACATCTTGTAGATAACCCTAACTATATGCAGAAGGCAGTGTATAAAGATAACCCAGGTATTGACAAGAATGCATAGGATCGATGTAATTGGAGAATATTTACTAGTGTACAGATTGTGTTTGTATAATGGTGTTTTTGTCTAATTGTCGCAGGGGCATTGGTATTGTTGAATGATGTGTGGAGCGCTTAAATTTATTAATGTATAGTATATAATAATAATAATAATAATAATAATAATAATAATAATAATAATAATAATAATAATACATTGTTTTAGAAGTTTAATCCAGGTTTACACAGGTTAAGAATAGAATAGGATTTCAGTACATGATACGTACATATATACAATGATCTGGCAACATTAATCTTCTTCAAACGTGTCCTAACCGCACTTGAGATCGGAATATACATTCAATGCATTCCATATCTTATTTTCAGCTGTTAAAGCTCTCAGTCCCAATTCCATATGTTTCTTGAGAGAACTGGGAGAGGGTGCGTTTGGGCGCGTGTATCTTGGAACGTGTGCGGGCTTATTGAAAGAAGAGGAAGTGACTCTGATAGCCATAAAGACTCTGAAGGAGGCGACCAGTGACACTGTGATGAATGACTTCGACAGGGAGGCCGAGTTGCTGGCCAATCTGCAGCATGACAACATTGTTACGTTCTACGGTGTGTCTGTCAATCAGGATACGTACATGATGATATTCGAGTTCATGGCCAATGGAGACCTTAACAATTACCTAAGGTAGGTTGTTCCTAATCCAACGGAAACGAGTGTTGTGTGGTTTTACTTGAGCCTGCAATCTGTCTTCTGGGTTGACCATTGGACATATAGTATATTGATTTCATTCTATACATGCATAGCTTAGATATTGTCAGATTCGAGGTAAAATATGGTATGGAATTTCACAAACCAAGTAAGAACTCGGGGACACGTATGCGTTCTTGTACATATAAGTGTATACATAAGTACCAGCCGGTGCTCGCAGGTTTACTGCAACTGTCAGCGCTACGGTTGTTGCGGGTTTCCTCCTGCCCTAATCTGACAAGTCGTGATATTAGTGAAAGATTCTAGAAAGCGACTTTAAGCCCCAATACAAAAAAAAAGAAAAAGAAAAAAAACATACATAAAGTCGGTCATCCCGATTCCGTGTGTACGAGCTATTAATGAAATGGTAATGCGCATGATGAAACAGCAGAGTATTCCTTTGCCCATATGACATACATATAATAATAGACCTCATACTATACATGCATAGCTTAGATCTCGTCAAATTCGAGGTAAATATGACATGAAAGATCACAAACCAACTAAAGAGCATTCATTCATTCTTACGCGTTATTGTACATACATAAAGTCGTATTAGATGCATTTCTTGTATTGAACGTTTCTCATATACATGTATATATATGAGCGAAATGTTATTACTCTTCCAGGAGTCATGGTCCAGATTCCGCCGTCATCTCCAAGAACAAACTTCAGAGCCAGACGCTGACTATCACGGAGCTGCTGCACATAGCCAACCAAATAGCCACCGGCATGGACTACCTCGCCTCACAACACTTCGTCCACAGGGATCTGGCCACTAGGAACTGTCTGGTCGGGGAGAAGCTCATCGTCAAAATTGGAGACTTCGGCATGTCCAGGGATGTCTACAGCACAGACTACTACAGGGTGAGTTTACAGCCCAGTCGGTAGGTTCGTAAGGAGATAGTTAATCAACTTTATTTATATGATCTCTGAGGATATTATTTTCTAGAGACGAGGGAGAATTCGACATGTTTGCAATAGTATGTAAACGGATAACTACCAACGAACTAGAAATGCTATGAGTTTACCCTTTTTATTAATCGCACTCTATATAGTAAGTATGCATTATTATCCATTCTATAACATTTGTTGTGTGTTTTTTGTTAGATTTTGAATAAAAGCGTTGCCTGGGAGTAAAGTCACACGAGGTCAATGCTAATTTGGTCTCGGATATGATTCATCACCTTAAACTGCTTTACAAATTTTAATTGTGCGTATACCTCGCCGTCAACTACACACACCCCGGGTATTGTACGTAGTGCAGTGGACGTTGGTTTACAATGCGTCTATCTCTTGGTCTAGGTGGGCGGCACCGCCATGCTTCCGGTCCGATGGATGCCGCCGGAGAGCCTGCTGTACAGGACGTTCACGGTGGAGTCGGACATCTGGAGCTTCGGCGTGGTGCTCTGGGAGATCTTCACCTATGGAAGGCAGCCATACTTTGAACTGTCCAACATAGAGGTACACACAGACATTCCAGCTAAACTTGTAATTGACGTCAAGAAAATAATATGTTTGATCTTAGTATAATAGCAGGAACTAAACAACGGTCTTCGAAGACAATAATCGATTGTTGAGTCTTGAAGCATACTATAAGCTGTTAGCAATATAAGCAGATTCTTGCTGACGGATTTATATCATGCATGTTATCTAATATTCTAAAATTATGCCATGCCCTTTGTACAGAAATGTACGGGAGGTCCAGTAATGTTTTTCTTGCATGCACTTAGACCAAGGAAATGAAGTTATCTGACCATACAATGTCAGCAATCCCTGTTCTCTGACACCCATGTTGATGGTTTATAGTCGTCTAGGTGACTGCGTGTTCACAGCGAACCGCTCCCTAGGCAGGTATAATGTTAAGCGCCTGTGAGCAGCCTAGCTGGAACTCGGCGCGATATAAATAGATTATATTATTAGTATACTCAGTCTGGTTGTTTTACTTGTTCAGGTGGTCCAGTGCATCCAGAACGGACACCAGCTGGACTGTCCGGAGGTGTCTTCGGACGAGGTGTACCAGTTGATGACCGGCTGCTGGAAGAGAAAGCCTACAGAACGGATGACCATGAAGGACATCCACAACAGACTGGACAGGCTGTGTCTCAAGGAGCCGACCTATCTGGATCTCATTGCATAGATAATTATCCTCACCCAATGAAGGTTCCAAGTCCGAGCTCCTCTGTACCCTGTTCTTACGAACTAGGATAGTGGGGTAGATCCCGAAGCCTTTGGGAAGATGTAGAAGATGTGACACCGAGTGTTTGAAGAACCCGAGTGATGTTGCCTCTGGGAGAGCTAGGCAGTGATATTCTATGGAGGGTGCTACAGCTGAAGAATGTGCTCTCGTGTGAGAATGGTTACTGGGTCCGATGGTCCGATGGCCCGATAACAGTTTGTTATTGAGCATTTTTCTGAGGTGCAGTTTTCAGTTGACAATTGTAACTGAAATGCAGATTGCTGAAACTCATACTAAGTCATTAGTTTTTAGTGACTTGAAAACAGCTTCGGGCAAAGCGTAAAACACTCGCAGGAGGTATGAGCAATCAATATGTCTATACACATTGAACACTTACTAATCTGAGATATTAGTACTACTATATAGCAGCATAGCAGGGCAGTATTGTTATGTTCAGTATGTGAAACTGTACATTGATGACTCATTAGGTGAGCGTGATGACATTTCTAAAGACTAGGACAACGCTCACTAGTTCAAGTATTTTCGTACAAGCTTCTGTTTAACATTGCTGGATAGTGATAGACTAGACATATGAGAACTCTGGAGAGTGATAGACTAGACATATGAGAACTTGGGAACCCTTTCATGAATCTTTCGTAATCACAAACTGACCGTAGTCATCTCGTATATCTCTGGGTGGATAAGAGAGCGATGAATAGGTGTTGCTTTGATGTTATAGTGTATAGCGTCTGAATGAAGTTGTATCTATTACAGGTATATGTATATATTTTACTGAGAACATTATAATGCCAATCTAATTAAAATCAGATACCAAACTGACGCTCAGATATTTGGACACTCGCTAGGTTTTGCCCATACTTTATTACGTTCAGGACTCGCTGCATAGTACAGTGAAGTGTGAACGTAATTATTAAAGGTACCCCTGGGGTGCGAGGATGGGTTTTGCCAAAGAATGTCCAAGTTGTATATAAGGCGTGAAATGAGATCCGATTTTACGTTAGATTGTTATAATGTAAAATAGTAAAATAGGTTTACTTCGGGATAATGTTCTCTTTCATTCATGAAAGGGTGATTAGGAACAATTTAGTATCGTTTGCTTTACATGTACACCTATGTCTGATTGATGGTCATCAACTGAACCACTGAATTTGCTCAATCTATTGCTAATGTTATACCATATACTCTTTGTTAACTGTTACGTTATAGCGTTTGCTCTCGAGATTGAACTTCATTTGCTCAATGTTAATAAGTCTATTCACGAATTCGTGTACTAGGTATACTTTCATGCATATCAATGACACGGATACTTTCAGTGTAAATATGTCATATTGTGATCATACGAGATCCCCAACCATAGGAGCTGCGCCGGCGTCTACATACGGGTACATTTCAAAACGGGATTTTAGTATTATCGTTGAATTCCATACATGTATTTATTGATTCCTAATTACAGCAAGTGTCCGGGTAGTCAGCGGTTGCAATATACCATGTATAGTAATAATAATGTTCATGCCTCGTTCTTGAGTATTTACCGCTATTAAATGTGTGGTCTATACACATTGTACGAGAATGATTGAATGGTGGCCGTCATAAATTTAAGAAAGTATATTTTTATTTTGTTTACCAACGGTAATATTTAAATATCTCTATCAGGTTATGTGTTAAGTTGGAGTATCCAATGCAGTATACAATGCCCAGGTATACAATGCAGGCGTGGCTGAAACTAGATAGATGCCAACCATCAAACTGATGTGGTGTGATGGTACATTGAGACATCGCATAGTTCACGAGTTTTGTTGTTAAATAGTTATTAAGATGACTGCTGAGACCTCACCAACTCCTACGGATATTAGGAGGCAGGCATATCAATACGTGATGTATATCTATTTTGAAGCATATTCTAGTTATAACACCACTTGTTTATTGTACTGTATTGGAGAACGTGTAAATACGTATAATAGTTATACAAGATATTAAATCCTTCTTCACCATGTACTCATTGTGTTTTCACCATCATTTATCATGCCCATGTTTCTTGTGTGGTTTTCAACACGGGGGGGAAACAGAGGAAGAGTACTGCCCATGAAGATTGCATCTCAGACTGCTTAGACCATGATTAGATACTGCTAGCGGACCATAACCTAATCTGTATGTGTATTATCAGGGGAAGCTGATGATACACATATAAAATAATACGTGGTCAGCAGGGAAGGCTAGAGCAATGGCGAGCTAATAACAGGATATGCACATAATGCGCTACACCAACTATTAATTCAATCATGAACATCAAGCAGTGAACAATAATGGATTTCAGGAGTTTCAATTTTGCAGTACATTCTTGTGTTTGATCTGATTTAGGTAGTCTGTAATTGGGTCAGTGTATTGGCAAGAAGGGACATGTTGATCACAGTCCACCGACGCATCTCTCAAAGATTATAACTAATAGCCATTAGCCAATGTGAACTCTGGTGGCGCACACCGATAGGTAGTCATTCTGTTGTCACTGTGTCCGGAAGTCCAACAGTCGTCAGTCGTTGGGCAGTGTTCCGATTTTCCGCGGACAACGTGCTATTATAGAGACTAAGCATGCCATGCGAAGAAAGATTATTCCCAGAAATTCTATTAACAGAATTCATGAATATCGAGACGTTGTTATCGCCGACAGTTACTCTTAGTGTGAAACCGGAGCTAATTTGATTTTTGACAGGTGAATTTCCATATTTGAGATAAAGTACTATCATTAAAACCCTACGTTTAGCGCAGGATAAAATGTTTAAGAATGTCAATTCCATTAGGCATCGCTATGTTGTACTTTTAGCCTAGGGAAGCCTGGTGAATTGTACACAAGTGATCGTTATAGCATCATTTAGGAATATTGTAAGAACTATTTCATGACGTTTTCGTAGAAAATATAATAAAATACAAAAGAAAATAATATTGGCGAATCTTCAATAACTTTTTCATTTCCATACCGAATTGCCTCCATTAGACTCCGCAGCTTGCGAAACACTCGTGCGTCCAAAATAACAGTCAGTTCAGGACATTAAAACACGAAAGTAAGAGTGCCACATATGCCATTAAAGTAAAACAGTCGAGATGATGATTATTCCAATTATCGCCGTGTGGTATTATTCGACCTGTGTGCATGAGGTGCGTTATAAACAACGAGCTAACGTTACGGATACATCACTGGCAGCAAATCTGTAAGTAATGAGCGATTCCGGCAGGCAGTAACTCCTAGTTATTGACGTGTATAGCGCAACTTGTAAAAACACGCCACTAATTCAGCCTAGATGTGATCCATGATATTACAAAGGGATTTCTGGCATAGAAGGGCTCGATATATATGCTCCCATATATCTCATGCATAATCTCTTCAAGGATAGTTTGTCCCGAAACCTAAGAAACGCATCGGTCTTAAATAGATCCCTTCATTGGCAACGGGTATTAGGGGAAATCTCTATTCAACAAAAGAAATGTTATACGCATACGATTGCGGTTGGCAGATTGTGAAACTAAAATCCTTTGTTCTAGTGAAAGTAGCTATAGAATTTACAAAACGGTAGCGTTTCACGAAGCTCTCTTATCCACCAAGAGGCCATAACGCTCTCTTTGCCGACAGCTAATACACTGTAAAGAGAGCACTATGGTCGGAGAACTTGTGAAAGGATACCCTGGACTACGAATTACTACTAGTAAGGTTTAGAATCATTGGACAGGGAATCCATGTTGCTTTAGACTTCTTACTCACAATATTTATTTTATTTTTCAAGTTTCTGATTTACTGGTATATATATTTAATGGACAAAGACGGGTAGTGCTAAGCATGGTACTAATACAAGTGGCAGATCGCTCGTCGACTAGGAACTGTTCAGTGTTCCTATTTATCATAATTCCTTGAGACTACCATATTGTTGACCAGGGTATCGTTTGTCGAAGCTCTCTTAACCGCTAAGGGACCATAGCTAGCACTCTCTTAGCAATGTATTAGCTATCAGCAAAGAGAGTGCTATGGTCCCTTAGCGGCTAAGAGAGCTTCAAGAAAC
>JAVCKZ010133777.1:0-37413 GCA_034780755.1 Lepetodrilus elevatus
TAGTAGTAGTAGTAGTAGTAGTAGTAGTAGTAGTAGTAGTAGTAGTAGTAGTAGTAGTAGTAGTAGTTGTTGTTATTGTTATTATTGTTATTATTGTTATTATTATTATTATTATCATTATCATTTCCGTCTACCAGGTAACAAGCAGATGATGTATCGACGTCTTTACGTTTAGGACCGTTTCCTTGGAGTTCCTTAAATCACTTGGTGTATCTAGCGCATACTTTCGAGAGTGGATTTGGCGCAATATAAATATAAATATTAGTAGTAGTATTAGTAGTAGTAGTAGTACTTCCGTCTCCCATGTATTATTAGTATTAACATTAGTATTAGTATTATTATTATTATTAGTAGTAGTAGTAGTAGTAGTAGTAGTAGTAGTAGCTAGTAGTAGCTAGTAGTAGCTAGTAGAATGTTAGTCTCCCAGATAGCAAGCCGACGTTGGGACGTCGTTTAATCGACGTTTCCACGTCAGGACCGTTTCCTAGTAGTATTTGGATTGTCACCTTCCGGACTTCTTTAGTTCCTTGGTGTATCTTGGCGTATGTAGCGCTATGAGCATGCTTTTGAGCGTAGATTTGGCTCAATATATGTGTTCACATTATTATTATTATTAGCATTTCGGTCTCCCAGGTAGCAAGCCGACGTTGTATCGACGTTTTTACGTCAGGGCCGTTTCCTTGGAGTTCCTTGAAGTATTTGGACTGTCCCCTTCCAGACTTCAGAGACATTCCTTGGTTTATCTTGGTGTATGTAGCGCTATGAGCATACTTTCGATAGTGGATTTGGCGCAATATTATTAATATTAGCATTTCGGTCTCCCAGCTAGCAAGCATACATTGTATCGACGTCTTTACGTCAGTCCGTTTCCTTGGGGTTCCCTACGGTCTTTAGAATGTGACCGCTGGTTCTTAAGTTCTTTGGGGTTTTCTTGGACAATTTCGATGATCCTCGCTAATACGTATACTTCTTTATGGTTCTTTGTAGTATTCTTTGGGCATTTCCGATAGACCCGGGCATGTACTTTTGATTTGTCAAGCAAAAATAAAAGTATTTAAACTTATAAGAATGCGCCTTATCGATGCTGAGAGCCAAGAAACAATTATGTCACTATTTTCTTTTAATTAAAGGCATAGTTACGCTTTAATGAGGAATCATTATGTGTATACCGTGTGTTGTACGGTAATTCTATCTTAGGATCGCATAAAAACCTGTTATATATTGTTTAATATACGCGTGCTTGTTTTTACTTTCTGAAATATATAAATACGGTAAATACAACTAAGACCGCAACCATTGATCCTTCGAAAGAACCGTTCACACCACAGATTGGAAACACAAGTTTTAGCATAAATCACGCAATAAAAATTCCAGTAAAGACAATCATTACTAGAAATTCACAATAGGAATCCGATCTTTGCTTTTTACGACCACCAAACAATACTTATGCAACTAGGTATGCTGCGCGTCGGTTTCAAAACAGCACTGTTTACTTCATCCCGTGACGCAAACGCTAGCGTCTCTCCGACATCTGCGCTCCGTGAGTGGGAAACCCAACACCCTCTTCCCTTGTAACGCAGCCTGTCCCTACCGGTTTGGTACGACTGTAGCCCACCCAGAAGCGAACCCCAGGCCTTGTGCCCCTTATTTTCCCCGACCAGCCCTACCAGGCGACTCTCATTCATACACCGTCTTACTTGGTCACGCCTGTGGGACCACGGTCGCACATTGGCCCGTTCTCCACAACCATCTGGTCTTGTTCTGTCCGACCAGAATGCCCCCCACATACGCACCGTTTCACCCAAACTCATGACATTTACAACAGCCGTTAAAAAAAAATATGGTCGCCTTTGTGTCTTGTACTTTATTTGGTTTATTGACGGATATAACAAGGTGTCCGAATTTATCTCCCAAGAATTTGACGTTGGACAAATCTGTAAACTTTTAATTCCGCCATCGGTGTTCTTTGACCCATTCATTGCCAGACGTTAGCGTTAACGTTAAATAGCTGGTTTGGGTGAGGGGGGTGCGCTTCATTCCATTCCAATGCGCTCGACTGTCAGTAATGATTCTTTTTAGGAAATTGTTTACATGCATTTGTTTATTTTCCGAGATAAAAATTAAAAATCGGGATATAAGTGATAAGCTAGCACCGGACTCCTGAGTGACGACAGATAGCGTTTCACTCCGTGCGATATACATCAAACTACGACCGCGCTTTGGCATTGGGGCTTTTAGAAGCGTATTGTTTGGACGAACGTAGGCTGCCTTCCTTCTTGGGTGGTCTTCTACCTGGGGGAGCTGTTGCTAGGCAACTGATGTGGGGCTGGTGTTACACGAGCAATCCTACTGATAATTGACCAATCAGCGTCGAGATCTGGTGCACGTCAATCACGTCACGGCACGACCGCAGGCGTGGCTTGTATGCAAATTCAACAGTGTTACAGATTGAGACGAGCTGGGATATACATGCATCAGTTCGGTCGTGGATTTTACTTACAAACTACGCGGTTTATGTGGACTAAAGGATGGACAGCTGGTGTAATCCAGCTTACAGGCCCTCGGAGGTGAGTTAGACCGGCTAAGATGGACACGCGGACGAGAAAACGCCGGAATCCGACGCGAGTCGAGAGGCGCCGCTGAAAGATGATGGGGCCAAACTCATGCTGATCTTGATTCTCGTTTCAGGGGCTGACTATGACTTCTGTTCAACAGAGGGACCCAAATGATAGGGGAGACCCGGAACTTTTAACCAGGACCAGTTGGGTCAATTCCGAGTTAGCCTACAGAGAGATCAAGAAGGTTGGTACCTATGCATGTTCATCCCGATGAACCCCCCACCGATTAGGAATGCCACACGGATGCTGGTATTATATTGGGGGGTATCTGTGCACGCCGAGAGGTCCTAGCTCACGTTGTTTACACCTATACCTCAGTACCTACATATGCCTTTAGCAGACTCTGCTTTCCCCATCTTCCATTTCTTTAAAAACATGCGCAAATGTCAATGTCTTAGTATGTGATTTACTGAATGGAATATGAAAACAATAACATGACAAGTGTATTATGATTATAACGTGTATACCCACGTGTTGTAATCACGGTTGCTATGTGAACTATCTTGATTAACAGTAATATCTATCTATAGCGAGTATACCACATTACGTTTAGCCCCTCCTTCCACGCGTGGCGACGTATACCCGGAAATATACACCTTATAGCAGCATAATAACAATGAAATTATTGGTAATTAATTACCGGTCCCCTCGCGGTGGGCGGGCTTGGCATGTCTTGACGGCCGTGATTGATAAATCGTTATGAAAACAATACAACCCACTGTCCATAGTATCAGAAGGCGGCACGTTTGAAATAACCGACCTAACTAAATGTATTCACGGTCCCATTCCAAAGGCGATTATCGGATCACTCAAGCATAATTTGATTACAAATGATGCAATGCTATTATAGCGCATGACAGATTTCCCTCAATATCTTGCTCTAGTGGTAAACCCTGAATGAACTAATGTTTGTTATTATATTTTTTTTCTCTTCTTCTCTTTGCAGGGAAGAGCGGATGGAAACACGTGTGCATTATGGCTTCGATCCCATCTTCAAAAATACTTGTACAGCATTGGATGTTTTATTCAGTTACACTGTGGAAAAGTGCTGTTTATGGGATTACTTTTACTGTCACTGTGTTGTATTGGATTAAAGACTGCAACGCTTGAAACAAACGTGGATGAATTATGGGTGGAAGGTAAGTTGTGATATATGGCTGTTGTACAATATTGACGAGTGTGCGGTCTATATGGTGAAATACACACCTGGAATAATTCTGACAGGTGAAACAGCAGCCTTGAATGATTGACAGCTCGAGGATAAACTGACGTCGATTTATTGACGTGTTTTAAAGTGGTACTCTGATCAGAATCAACTTCTTTCCATTCTGTTATTAACCTTTTGCACTGTCAGAAACGTAGCCTTTTTTCCCCTCTCTTTCTAACAAGCGAATACACCACGTACCGAGAGAAACGGTTCCTGGCATTGACAAGTTCTACACGTGTTTGAATGTTGTGTAGAAAACTCACAGAGCGTGGAACATTCACACACAGACACACAAATATATACACGATCGTTTACAAGAATTCTTCCATGCATTACAGCACAGATTGTCTATTACAACACGTGTCAGTCTCATCCATAGTTAGATCATGCTCAGCAGGGCTCGGTATTTTGGCGTGGATCTATGTATTGTTGGTAAAATGGATGCTCGCGCCATTTTGGCTCGGTATGACCCAGAAACGATGCAAGCCGGTGTGTGGTCCGCCAGCCAGCACAGAAACTAGCGCAATCTCGGAGGAATATTTGCTCTTCGTTTTTGTCGCTATAGTGAAATCCCTGCCCTAATACGTGTCGAAATGGCGTAAACAGCTAGTCTAGGTCACTGTATTTGTTCACATTGCTGCCAAGTAGAATGAAGAATATTTGGTAAAATCGAATGGAACCGAATCACATCGATTTATTGATTATGATGTATAACTTGTTGGCAGTAGAAGTAACATCGCAAACATGTGGTTACATGTAGTTATTATAATAAATAATATATTTTGTTTCATCTATAGGGCCTACGTATCCATGGGAATAAATATTGAATGCAAGTTCATTCATCATTTGTAAATTTGAATCGTAAATGTGAAGTTCCGTGTCATTTACGGTGAGATCGGATGGTACATGTATATTAATTAAGGCGTATTTGTTTATCTTTAAAGAAGTACAAGTATGTCAACGGTATATTTCTGTATAGAAACTTTATAATACTGAAATAAAAATTTAGAAAGTTCAAGATACGACGGTGTAAATTACTACTATTTCCCACACAACTAATGATAAGGAATACTTACTACATCATGTAAGCAGTGTTATTAACAGTATTAACAAGACCATAATGGGTACCTCTAGAGAATGTTCAAGGAATATTGTCACACACACACGATTTATATTAAATGTTGTGGTCTTTACACAGTCTCTCAGTTTGCTAATATAGCTTATTTCTTTTTATATAAACCATTTGTACTTTCATTATTTTAATATAGAATAGTAAACTACGAGACAATAACTCTGAAGATCTATTTCCTTTTGCATTTGATTCATCTGTGCAGAATTCGCACATATATTTCACGTGGAAAGCATTCCGTATTCCGTTTGAAGCTCTTAATATTTTACGCATTTGACATATGTCTTCAGGAAAGCAGTGCCAGTTAGTTCATAACAAATATGGCTTCCGTTGGGATGTTCTATTGTGGAAAGCCTAACCCCGATCGTGGTGTTCCATTGTATGGGACGTGGTCCGGTCGCATCACAAATTCTCCTCTTTGTCACCCTTCATATAATGGCGACAATGAGAGAAAATCGCGTACTGGTGGGCCCGGGGGTGATGGATAGGAGGCGTGTTATCTTTCAATCGTAAACCAATGAACAGCTGATTTGATGGGATATTGTGGGTTATCTGGTTAGAAAGTTGTCAGAGAAATGTGTCTCAATACTATAGGGTATTCCGTATACTACTATCTGGGGTTTTATTCAATTGGTACCAAATGTTGATATCACAATAAGGCATTTGAACAATTTATCAGTTGTTTCTTAAAAAAATGCAAATAAAATAAATAAAAGGTAAGTTATTAATTAGTATACAGGCCTTTAATTTTGTTTCAACATACATGTACTTAAGTACAAAATGTCCATTCTTGAACAATGTTCAATAAAGTTTAAGTAGTATAAAGTTAATAAGGAAAAGGATAAATTTACAATTAGTAGTTGTCCTGAAAAGATACAATAATAAAGTGTGGTTAATCAGTTATTATTTTATTTAAACCAGATACTTAATTGCTATTCTTGAACAATGTGCAACAATATATCACTCAAAACCAGGCAGTGGTGAATATAACTTAATAAGCTGACAAATAAAATATACATGTTATACATTGTTGTAATGAAAAGATACAATCATCATTTAAGTTAGTGGTGAATAAAGTAAAAGATACATTTTATACATTGCTGTAATGAAAAGATACAATCATAACAATGTGTTGTCATCAGTTGACAAATGTATCTAAAAATGTATCTACTAGTATTTGTAGCCTAATAATGTCAATGATATATGTGTAGACGGTATTTTAAGTTTCATGGTTGGAAAAGGAAATATATTTCCGACACTTGTAAAGGCTACCTGACCGGGAATAGTACTGGACATGTTGGAAGTGTATACAACTATTCTGTTCATTTATTTTTGACATATTGTTTTTATGCATGCCTAGATATAGAATACTGTTGGGAAAAGAAAAAGAAAAACTGTAGAGGTGTTGATGAAATCTTCAGGGTACTCTAAATCTATAGAATGTTTGTTTTTAATTTTCAGATTTGGTATACATGGTATCTTTCATAGCTTATTTATTTTCATTTGTACTAAACTGTAAACATTATTTTCTAATTTGTCATCACATAATATATAAACAACATATTTATTTCTACTAATTAACTATGACAATTAACATTTTAAATATAATTATTCCCAAATTTAAACAAGTAGACTCCATATCACAGGAGTTAAAAGTAAATACTGATTAACAATATATTTCATTTTATATACTAGTAAATGAAATGGAGGAGGTACCTAAATTATTTTCTCTTTTCAGTAATTTCACTCTAAAAATTGAGAATTCTAGCTAAATAAAACATCTTCATACATACCGGTACCAATAAATACAGTAACTATAATTTTATTTATCTTTTAATCATGTTACAATTTGATAAAAAAAAATATTTTTAAGTACCAATAAGAATTACTAATTTGGTATTTTAAAGCTGGTAAGTTCGGAAGTTTAATGTTCTATTTAAAACTTGTAACACATTTTGACTATGGGGGTGTACGACCTCTTCAAAAATTGTCCTTGTTACCTCACATTATTGTCGCCATTCTTACTGGTCGCATGATGAAGCATCAGACAAGTCTAGCAGTAGGTGATTGAGCAACATACCCCCATTAGTTAAGCCTGTTGACTTTCCTTTCCTTCCCCTTCAACCCAAACCCATTTCCCAGCCATTGAAGCCTCAGATATGCAGGACTATGTATTATAATCACTGATCTTTGGGTGGTCCATCCAAGCCTATATTCAAACATCTGACAGAAGCACAACAACCCATTCAAGGCTAGCTCAGTATACAATCTTCAGGCTTATAATTTTTTTGTAAGCCCATAGAGACTAGATGTAGGGTATTTATATTCTTGTGGTAGATCTCCATTTAATTTTAACAGCAGCAAGATTTTTATTTATTTATCTGTTACTTTTTTTATTTGTATGAATGTCGTCATGCTTGATGATGGAACGTTTAGTGTAGTAGAGGTATATCATTGATTCATGTATATGGGAAGTAATTTTATTTGTGTATTTATGTAGTTGAAATGTTGACAAATTGTGGTAGTTGTTCATGTTGTAAAACTGGGTAATCAGTATCCATTTAATATATATTTTTTTAAATTGTTGATGAAATTAGTCAAGATAAAGACATTTGTTAGTCATATTCATTACTTTGTCCATATAAAAACTTTGTCCAGCTCAAAAACATTTGCATAACACTAATTAAGTTGTACTTATATCAGTTGTCTGGTCACACCTAAGATATTTACGCCAACAAGGAGTTATTTCCCTTGAGCATATTAATTTCCACAGTTATTCCCCTTGAACATGTAGCAAACTAGCATTGGGCATAGATCATAGTCAACCGTGTCAACTAATATGTACCCTGTTATTTTAGCGAACACGTTGAACTGAGAGTAAAAAACACATTACTTGTCAGACCTCCTTCGTTGTTGATGCTGGTGCGAAGCATGAAGAAATGTAAATGTAATCCTGGTCTAAGGGAGATTGAATCAGAGATGGAGACTCTAGATAAGAATACTGGGCTCGGGTCATGTCTGGAATCTTAAGCTTTCAAATAATCCACAAGGAAAACAATACCGCGCTGGAGATTGTCCAGTCAGTTGTGGAAGTGTGTGACGGCTTCATTCAGCTCTGGTTGTGCTCAGGGTATCGCATGTATCGGTGACCAGTTGGGTTGGGTTGTATATGTACCCAAGCTTGTAGGAATTTTATGCCAGGGCCCGAGATTATGAAACTTTCTCAGTACAATTTCATACTCGAGCTCAAAATGTACACAACTTTTTTTTAACAAAACTTGTGAGTTGAGCATGAAATCGTACTCAGAAAAGTTTTGTAATCTCCTGGCCCAGAGGTTACGAACAATTTTTGACGACTTGTAGGATTTTTATGCCAGGATCCCAGAGGTTAAGAAACATTTTTTTAAAGTACAATTTCATGTTCAAGCTCAAATTTTATATGGAGATTTGTGAACAAAACTGTGAGGTTATGAAACTAATTTTAGTATCATTTCTTGATTAACTCATATTTTATTTTTGAAAATCCCAATAGAAATTCGAGTTGAGCATGAAATCATATTTTTTCATTAAAGTTTCAAGGCCCAAAGTTATTAAACATTCTTGAGAACAATTTAATGATTTAAACTCAAATTTTGTATTCAAGTCGATTCAAAACATGAGCTCAGCATGAAATAATACATTAACAGAATACTATAATAGTCTTTTTGGAATAAAAATATAAAGTCAAATCTTTAAACATTAAAATCTTTAAAAATAAAATATGGAATCTTTAAAGATAAAATATTGAATCTTTAAAAATAACATGCCAAATCTTTATTTAAAATTTATATCTTTTAAAGTTATAAAAAAAAGTGACAAATTTAATACTTTGATTATTTTATCAATTTTCTTGATTGGGTGCTTCTACTATCTCCACCATGTTTACACTGAACACACCACTAGAATGGTTCCTGGCTATGTGTGGCATGTTTTACTTCAAGTGAACTCCGATAATCAGAGATAATCTCTGGTGCCAGGGGGAGGCAAACTTAACATTATCAATGATTCCCACAGACTTGCCTCTGGCATTGAGATAAGCAGTATAGCTGTATTTAAAGGTACGCTACCCCAGGCAGACCAGGAATCGTAATGATCGCAGCGTGAGTGCACATCTCACTGGGTGGGGGAGGGGAGAGGAGGGGGGGGGGGGGGAAGCATCTGCATCTTGGAACTGCAGTGGTTGTTGAGGTGATAGTTGGTCGTAGTATTTTTGGTGGTAGTGGTGGGTGTAGTCATATTTTGATGGTGGTTGTGGTGGTGATGGTGGTGGTGCATGCTGGTGGTTATGGTGGTGTTGGTGTGTGGTGGTGGTTGTGGTGATTTGGAGGTAGTGCTTATTTTTGTGGTGGTGGTGTTGTTATCATGTTGCTGGTGGTTGGTGTTTTGATGGTGGTGGTGTTATGTTGCTAGTGGTTGGTGTTATGATGGAGGTGTTTTGATGGTGTGGTTGGGTAGCTTAATTTTGTCATTGGTGTTGATCATCATTTAAGAAGGATATGGTAGTGTGGTATGATCTTGCTGGTAGTTGCAGTGAGAATTTAGGGGTAGTAGTTGTAGAAATGGTATTTTGAAAATGGTGATGCTGGTAAAAGTGGTGTAAGATGCAGGGATGGATACTTTCATCATAAAATCAAATACTAGTACTAATAATGATTCAAAATAACATAATTTTGTTACAGACATGAAATTTCTACTAGCCATTAGGAAACACTTTACATTAATTATAAGAAATTACTAACAGGCTATTGTGTCAAGTTCTCATCCTTAGTTCTAGATGGTGATCCTTGTGCCTTAGACTTAGGGTGGGTATGGAGTTTGATGGTGGGGATGGGGGTTTGATGGTGGGGGTGGGGTTTGATGATGAGGGGTGGGTGGTCTTGGGCTCAACAAGGATCATGCCTAACATTGCTCTAGGCTTAGCCGCCTTGTACCAGTTGTAATACGATGACTTAAGCTTGATAAATTACACTTCTTCTTTTGACCTTTTATCCAGTTTCTATATTGTTTTGAGATCATTGCCACTCACCAATTTGACATATTTTTAATTCTGACATCTCTATCAAAACAATTATACGGTGACACAGGTAAAGTAGTAGCAGTTATCTACACCAGTGTTTTCTATGCGTCATTAATTAGCTGCGTCGTGCCTACTGTATTTCATTGTAGCCGCAATGATCCACATACAGGAATGTATATACTAGTCTCAAAATGTTGCACAAAAATGTGAACATTGCCCCCAAAAAAATACTTTTCATACTAAAAAAAAAAAAGTAAATTGTAATGTAAACAAAGATTGCTCTTATTTTTTACTTTTCATGTTCATTTTTAACAAAGAATTTTAACGGTATGTATTTTATCATGTTTGAATTAATAGAAGAATTACGGTAATCACAATTGCTCCTTTGTACTTGCATGCATCTATGATTGACTCAACAGGAAGAACTTTAAAAGGCTTTATAATAAGGAAAATCAGCATTGTTTTAGCTTACTTGTATACCGTACATATGAAAGTGACAAGTCGGATATATATGCAATTGACCTATAATTCACTGTATTGAGAGACTATTGTTTCACATTAACCCACCACCGCAGCCATAAAAAATAGTCCCCCCACCCCCCTACCCTTTTGCATGCCATTACCCTCAGCGTTGCCCCCTCCCCCCCTCCGTATATGCAGGTCATATACGCAATAACCTTTAGGGTGTGCGGACATACATTTGACTCGAGCTTTCAAAATAGACGTCTTGCATCCATTTTCGGTTTTCGTCATTGTTTTACGAAATGATTATTCCATTAGGCAGCACGAAAAGGGGATTTCAGCTTATTTCTATTGGCCAGTATAATTTGCCGACTGAGGGCAAATATCCCCAGCATCAACGTTTAATTAAAGCCGTATGGCACTAGAGGGACACTGGCACGTTCCGTTGTTGATTTTAGAAAATGGCAGAAATAAGATATTACGATGATTATTTGTGTTAAATAAAGTCAGCACTATGCATTGGTATTTGTAACTAGGGTTGGTCCATTATATTTTACTGGAAATTTAATACAGCTTATTTTTATTTTTATTGTTTTACATTTTTCTTAAAGGTACGATACTATTTTTCTGGGTGGTCCATTCACTCTTGAAACTTTCCCACAGCTCTGAGAGGGAGAGTGAGAGAGAGATCATGTCACATTGGGGGAGAGGGAGAGAGGAGGGGGAGTCGATGATTTTGACAATCTGCGATTTTTACACTAGAGACAAGCCGAACAGATGTGCACTACATTTAAGAGTCTGTACTTCTGTAATAAAACGAAATAAGATCCCACTGCAGTGCATTGTGTACTTCTGTGCAGTTGTAAGGACATAATTGATTGCCTCTACGACACGCCAAGAGACCCATTGGAGAGCCATTCCGCTTGTAAAAGAGCATTTGCGACACGGTGCTGCATTGTGAACACTGGGGTATGCACCGTACACTGGACAGTCCTGAAACTTTATCTTATAATTAAGGTTATTTGAGGGGAAGGAGAATATTTCCGACTCTTTGTAACAATGGGAAAGAAAAAGCGAGGCCAGTAGTCTTGTCGTTGGAGAGAGATCTATGTCTGCTGTTCCAGTGAGAAGAATGGTGGGTGGGGTAGGGGTGGTGGTGGTGGGGTATGGGGTGGTGGGGGAAGGTTAGAGGGTATACCACAGTGGCTGCTCATTAGACTATAAAGCATGAAGGATCAAGTTCGAGTCTCATCTGGGGTGAAGGTACCTTCTACGGTATGTAGTCGGCGAAGAAGAGTTTCACATGCATGGGAGATTTAGATAGGGATGTTCAGTGTCTTGGTTTCTCTGTAGTTGCTTTGGCTTGTGGATCTTCCTACAAGAAGTAGTTGCTATAGGCCTTTCTCCCACCATAAACAGATTCCAAGAAACATCTTAATTTAACATGGTACCCATTCATTATATATATCTTCAGAAACTGAATCATTAATTTATTATATTAAAATTGATGCTTTGAACATTTTGGACATGTTTTTGGTTCACCAGATTACATGCTCAACTTAAAGTTTTATTCACAAAATTCCATATTAAATTTGAGCTTGGGTATGAAAACGTGCTCAAAAGGTTTCATAACCTCATGGCCAGAAATAATGTTTAAATCAACTAATCGCCATTGCATAAATCTCGCTATCCAAAAAGGCAATGACAAACTATATGATGATAAGTTGTTAGGGAACTGTTGGCAAACACACCCACCTCCATGTTAACCACGACTGAATGTATATCTCAGCCGGCGAAAGGTGCAAACATTTGCACTTGGCTCCATCTCACAGCTGTAGACTCGGTGGGAGATCGCAAGGTTATTAAAAAAAATAAAAATTGTAAAAAGTAATTTCGCTCTCTCTGCGTAGCGCAGACGATAATGCTATAATCATGTCTGTTACGACAGCGGAATGCCGCGGCTTCAGACATTCCGTGCATCAAGGTTAATGGCGGAATGAATCTTCCACTGGTGACACGAGTGTTTTCGCTCTCTCCAAGTGTTTTCGCTCTCTCTCAGACCCTTACTCCGCTGTTGCAACAAGTTACAAACTGGCTTCATTCATTCGTGGTCGTTGCATCATGCTGTAGTTGTTCTCTGGTATGTTGGAGAAAACGTAGGCGAGACAGGGTTTGTTGATTGCCATTGCCGTTGGAGAAACTGCTTTTGTGCACATACACCAGCAGCTGTTTTGCTTTCTCACTGCCGACGACGACTAGTTGCCCTCAATGTGTTTAACCCTCTCCATGCTGAAGGCATTCAGAGATGCCTTAACCTTCTCCCTGCTGAATTAAAAGAAAAAAAAAAAAAAAAACTTTTTCTTTTTTAAATGTCTACAGAAAAATGCCCCACAAAATAAAGATTCATTCATGTAGTGGTGTCGGTGGGTCGATGGAAAATCGTTTTTTATTTGACCTGTGCCACTATATAAATGTTCAGAGGCTATATCAATGGATGGGCAGGTATTCACAACTGTGTGGTCGCCTCATTGTAGCTTTAAATGGAGCAGCGCTGCGTGGATGTATCCTCATTGCTGAAGTTGCCACAGGGATTAAATACTTGGGATTTAGCAGCCCCCCACCCTCTACATCTCACACACCTTACCCCATCCCTAACCCCTCTGAGGCTAACTTGTTTCATGTTGTCTTCCTGGTAACTTTGATACATTTTACAACACTCATCCACAAAATGGTCTGCGGTCAGATGATTTTATTTAATTTATTTAATTTAACCTTCTTGCCACAGACAAATACTTTGGTGTTAATTCAGCATTGAAATGGTGGTTAATAATGATTTCCTGATTTTTGAAAATATATCATGAGACAGGGTAGTCATGGTGGTATAGTGGTTATAAGTGTGTTTGATGAATGGCTCGTGTAGGTATTGCTTTGAATCCTGACTTGATCTTTGGTAGATTTTTGGTTTTCTTTTTGTCTAGGAAAAGCCAAACCAACCTGGGAGGTTAATTTTAACCATTATAATTTCCTATGTATTGATAAAATCGGCATAATAATAAAGAGTATAAAATGCACTCTATACACTTTCCACCTACAGCGTAACCCAATTTATTTTTGATAGAATTTTTTTTCTTTAAATTATGTTTGACATAGTTTGTGCTTCTTCGTATACTTTTATTTGACACACTGACAGTGACATTGAAAAACTTTCATCAAGGATATTGAACTATTTCCATGAGCATCGTAATATCAACATGATCAAGCTGAGCTGTGTGTCGCTTCAAGGAGCACAAACCCTTTGAACTTACAACCGAAATATACTCTTAATATTTTTTTATTTTTTTTACTACCACTGCCAACATGCCAATCAAAACTGTAAATGGATTTCGAAAGCCACATTCACACTGATCTGTATCGCAAAATTACACACATGAAAATAAGGAAGTTCAATCAGAAGGTTTTTAATTGCAGAACAGAAATGTCGGTAAGCGGAGGGGAGGGGGGTGTGTGTGTCTTATTTGCTGTATGATAATGAAAACGAACTCCGCGGCAGAAATATGGATCTATTTTTGCAATATTCCTGCATTGAGAGGAGTTATAGGTGGGTGCGTGCACAAGCCGCCTGAGAAGAGACCACCTAGTAAGAAACTCTGACAGACCGACTTCACCCACAGGCTATGCTCCTGTGTTGTGCTCCTTTTTCATTTCTTGCTCCAATAAACATATTGTTTCAGGGTGTGCGCTCCACTGATCTGAATTTATTTTATGTTCCTTTGAGGGGGTGGTCATTCTTGTTCAGTGCAGAGTTTTCTTTTGCCATTGGAGAATGTGACGCACAATGTTTTGCCAATTTGTTTGATGTTGCTGTACATTCTTGGAAAGATTGTCATGTTACATGTATTCTAGACAGACACATGTATACTTTTTCTGGAAGATGATGGTTGTTATAGCAGAACCTGTTGTAAAACTCGGTGGTTTTATGTGGAAATTATTGAAGAACTATTGGTTTCATGTCGATATTTCATCATGGCAGCGATTAGTCGGTTTGGGTAATTTGTGTCTCATTGCAGACATGGAAGTGAACCAATTGCAATATTTTTATTATTTTTAGTTAAAATCTCGCCCCAATTGCAGTGATAGCAGCAAACAGTACTAAAGTCAAACTACCGTATCACTTACTTAAAGAACTTCCCAGCCACCATCGTGGAAGTTATTGAAATATCATCACCATTCATATTTTTGAAGCAGGACAGTTCAAATTCTCCGTTACAGAGGCAGCTATGGTAACCTTTCCCCAAGCAGGCCCCACCTCGTTGCCTAGACTCCACGTCTTTTTTCTGGCGTTGCTTGGACGTGCGGCAAGCATCAGGGGAATCGGATGTGGTGACATTACCAGGCGCAGACCTGAAAACGTTGGGTGCAGCCAGGGTTCAGAACACCTCATTGTATTGAGGCTTGCGTTTGATGTCTTGACATTCAATATCATCATGGTCTCAAGGATTTGGCAGCACCAGAAATGCACTTTGAAATGCTCAGTTTTCGGTCTATTTTGATCATTTTTTTCCCGGCTCATGTTTATTTTTTGGATGTCCGAAAGTTCAACCTACATTTTTTTAACACACTATTTTTGGAGGGTATATCTGAAAGTTCAACCTGTTCTTTGTCCAATGCCCTAATAGCTTCTTCTCCTGTCCTCTCTTTACTTCCTTCTCCTCCTCCTCGTCGCAAATAGGTGAAAGATTCCCGCAGCGACGTTAAACTCCATTCACACTCACTCCTCCTCCTTCATCTATCTGTGGCAGTCTTTTCCTCTCTCTATCTCTTTCTCTCTCTCCCCTTCTCTCTTCCTCTCTCCCTCTATCTCTCTCCATCCCTCTTTCCCTCTCTCCCTCTCACTCTCCCTCCCCCTCTCTCTCTCTTTCTCTATCCATCTCTCTCTCCCTCCCTCTCTTTTTCTCATACACCTCTTTCTCTGTCTTCAAATATTGCTTTCGACACAACATGAATTATTATTCACTGTCATAGTGATTTTGCAATATATAATATTTTATGATAAATCTATCACTGAAGGTGTACATGTGTTTATCCATACGTACAGTAGGTATGTAGTTGTATGTGTAATTCCATCTGTGCCCTATACCTGAGCTACATCACTCTTGCCACTCAGAAATCTCGGCTATTACATTCCTCCCACACTGCTTGAATACCTTTCCTTGCTTTCCTCAAACAGTCTCCTGAACACCCCAGCCCAACCCCACCCACTTCACATGTCCCACCCACTTCACATGTCATATCTTCAATTGTTCCTTTCACCCAGTGGAAAGTGTTTTCATAGTTTTCACACACCGAGTACAAAAAAAACTTACACATCGAGGATATTACCCGGTATGAATCCCCAAACCACCAAACTTTTGTCCGCAGGCGAGGTTTTTTTATTTATCAAAGATTGGCAAGTGTAATCTCCGGGTGAAAGATTTGCCGAGGTGTCTGTTCAGGGAAACTATGCAGTGGATCTAGTGTGATGAAAGATGTTCGCTAGGTTGCTTTGGAAGGCTAGATGCTGAGAATGATAGAGGTGTATGAAATCCAGCCCAGAGATTACGAAAATATTTTAGTATAATTTCACGCTCAAGTTTTATATGAGGATGTCAACAAAAGTTTGTATGAAACGCTAATGCTCCATTAACATGTCATTAAACCTCCATTAACTAATGCAGCATTACATAAGCATTGAAAGTCATTGCATGAATAACGGCTAATGACATCATTAGTTAATGGCACTTTCATACAACATGACCCATGTTTTCCTCAATCGCTTAAGCACGCCACCACAAAATACTATGGATAGCGACTTGCAACTTTCATTGACTTACAACTTTCATCACACTATTGTGTTATATAGCAATTGTGGCGTTTTAGGTACATGCACGCTGTCACCCGCGGATACATATATACCCACAATGCATCGGTGGAGGTTATTAGTGTACCTACATAAATAAGCCATTGTAGACTAAGACGAGAGTTCACACTTGACAAGTACGAACATTCTTTGGTCTTGTCATGTATGTGGCCCGAATACGTTTGCGGCATTGTCAGCGATATAAACGTACGAGGAATATCCGAACAGTTCTAGCTGAATAAGTAACAAAACATTCACATGCACAATCTAATCCGCCATTGGGATATTTTCTCTGCATAATTAGTTTTATTGAGTCTGGATGTGACCCCAATTGCAATAGACTTTTCATATCCTCCAATCCCCTGGCTATTGTGGCTCGGATGTCAACAGTGACACGGCGAATGTACTCTCGATCCACGTTACAATTTACGTTTGCGTGTGTGTGGCAAGTGAGGTTTTTTATATACGGCACTTACAGATAGTGTAACAAATTACTGTACTCGGATAGTGTAACAAATTACTATACATGTTGCTGGAGAAGTTGGCATTGATAAAATATGAGAATGACCGGATGATATATTTTTTTAAATAATAATAACTTTTGATTTTATTATTTTAATATATTTATCGTGATTATGTAATTGTTGTTGATTTTCTTGTCTGTGCTTATTTCAGCACTATTTGCCTTTATGACATGACATTTCTGTAATAATATGTTTTTTAAATTGGAATGCCCGTTTTTTTAACTTTACATGAAATTTCGATTTACTGAAAATGCAAACAAGTAGAATAAATTATCCTTGACCCTGTTCATCATTACATTACAAAATAAATAAATTTAACGCAATAAATAAAAAAAGAATATGAAGTCCTTAGGAATTTCAACTTTTGTTTTGCAAGCAGACAAATGATAACCCTCTTTTTGTTATTTCATGGAACGCCATTGATATTCTTGTGACATACTTGTGCCAATTTCAGACGGATATGTCATGTCATGTTTGGGGACTTCAGAATTTGAAGTTTGAATGACAGGAAAATGTTTGCTTTTGGTCTGAGTTCATTTCACAGTGTGTCATTGTTGAAACTTGCTGCCTAAAATACCACAGTTGGATTTATACATAGGATTTTCACCATGGTTTTACATTCACACGTATATGCCTTATAGTCTTATTATCTGAGGTTCACCCAACAGACATTTCTGTACCGTGGCAATACAGTCATCATCCTTGGTCCGTCAGTACCAGCCTGTGTTCACTGCAACATGATGTTGCGGATGTTACGGGTTTCCTCCTACCCTAAACTGACAAGATGAAAGAATCTTGAAAGCAGCTCTAAACCCTAATTCAAGAACATAAATAAATATAAATTGTATAATTTAATTCAATCCAGGAAATGGTAATACTATGATAAGATGATGAACACTCATAATTTGATTATAATTTGA
Source organism: Lepetodrilus elevatus (assembly GCA_034780755.1). Taxonomy (NCBI): domain Eukaryota; kingdom Metazoa; phylum Mollusca; class Gastropoda; order Lepetellida; family Lepetodrilidae; genus Lepetodrilus; species Lepetodrilus elevatus. The sequence goes on from JAVCKZ010133777.1 coordinate 17,813, forward strand.
TTTAAATCATGAATATTATTCTTGAAGTTTGGAGAATATCATTATGATGTATTGATAAATGTTTGAAAAGTTACTCATTTATACAATTTATTTTATCAAAAATTCATGATATGGATATTCAATTTAATTATTAAATAAATATGAAGTTTTTATTAATTATTTTAATAATCAGGATAAATGCGTCTTTTTGCTAATTGTTTTAATTAATATTGTTTTAAAATTACAACATAGTGCTGTTGCATCAGCCACCTCGTAGTTTTTGTTTTTGTTTTGTTTTATCGTGATTTTTTTCTTTTTCGCAAATTTTACATTTGGTATGAGTAAGAGCCATTGGTACAGAGCGCATAGCATCTGCAGATGGTTTGATTTCCTTCTATAATCTTGCCATAAGGTCCATGGTATACAAATACAGAGGAGGGAAAACGGGTGAGGAATTTTCCTTGAATGTGTTAAGTACTGTCAGACTGCATGTGACCTTTATAGGGCCCTGTTGCTTGGGTTGAGCCCCCTTCTCTCAGTGTGCATCTCATAGACTGGCTGCAGGATCAGCACTTGGGAGGTGGGGGTCTGTAAGGGTTGGAACATGTCATTGTAGTTGCAGTGAAAATTTAATGAATTCAAGTTGTGTAAGAAATAAAATTTAATGTTTGTTATTTCTGTGATGTTTTACGTTTACAAATATTTTGTTCTTGTGGTGGAGAGACTTTTTACATGATTATGTTATTGTTATTTTATTATTGTTAATACTATTGGTAGTCGTAGTAGTAGTGATAGTAGTAGTAGTAGTAGTTTGTATTATTTTTTGGCCATATTTACGTATCTTCATGGAATAAGAAGTATCATGGTAACACTTGGTTGTTTCAGGTGTTTCTCCTACTGTAGACATGTAACAAGAATGTATGACAGATTTTCTTTGCCCATGTTTATGTATATTCATGAACTAAGACGTCAATATGGTAATATCTACTTTTTCCAGAGTTTTCTCCCACTTCATATTCCAGAGTTTTCTCCCACTTCATATTGTAGCAAAGATCACATGATAACAAAATAATTCTTTGGCATATTTACGTATATTCATGGAACAAGAAGTAATAGTTCACAATATCTTTCTTTACCATGTTTACATATATTAGTTTCCTAGAATATTCTTTGTATTATTTCCTGGTCATGAACTTTGGGCAATGTTTACATAATAGTGTTATATATCAGCGAGAGTTAGTGTTATATATCAGCGAGAGTTAGTGTTATATATCAGCGAGAGTTAATGTTATATATCAGCGAGAGTTAGTGTTATGTATCAGCGAGAGTTAGTGTTATGTATCAGCGAGAGTTAGTGTTATGTATCAGCGAGAGTTAGTGTTATATATCAGCAAGAGTTAGTGTTATATATCAGCGAGAGTTAGTGTTATATATCAGCTAGTGTTATATATCAGCGAGAGTTAGTGTTATATATCAGCGAGAGTTAGTGTTATATATCAGAGTTAGTGTTATATATCAGCGAGAGTTAGTGTTATATATCAGCTAGTGTTATATATCAGCGAAAGTTAGTGTTATATATCAGCGAGAGTCTTGTACACTGATCAGGAAAACACCTGTCTTGTCTACTAAGCGCTGATGTCAGTGGCAGCGCATCTATTATTCTCTCGTTCTTGGGGCAATTACTAATCTGGGATGTCTTGTCCCCACCCAAGACTTGGTCTTTTGCATCCTCCCCACACGCGTTAAGTGTTTCGCCCCAAGAAGGCCCCACCCAAGTGTTTCACCCCGAGAAGGCCCCACGGCTGTGCTCCTTTCTCCCCCCTACCACTCCCCAGAGGAGGAAGTCTGTTGAATCAGGCCTCTATCAAACCATACTGCTTAGTCCATCTCTGATTACTACTGTGAGGAATGCAATGTTTGTCTGTAGAGCAGCACCACCACCGTGCAGGCCTTCACTATATCGTAGCTACAGGTAGAGGTGTTTACAGTCGCCCGCAGACAATTCTCTTTCACGTGTCCACCTCACGTAACTCCTCACATCATCCTGGTCAGAGTGTATCCACCACGGAGACCAAGCAAAGGTCCCGAAACTAGCCCACACCGAAGTCTGCTTTATAAAGGGCGGGTGAAATTTTTCGGGGTTGATCCTTCCCCCTTTACCTCCCCTCAAACCCCACCCCACCCCTCCCTTCCCTTTCCCCTCCCATCCTGCCTCGGAGGGCAGTCGGATCAATGGGGCAAAACTAAAGTCCTGACAAAAAGTTGGTCGAGCTTAGAGAAATGTTTTCACCGGTAATGGCTAAAACAGGCTGATCTCGGTCTGTGTGGGCACAAGTGTGGAAAGAGAGAGAAAGGAGAGGTGTGTTTGGGGTTGTGGGGTATAGGGGGGTGCTCGGGAGTCTTTGTTGTGGGTGTAGGGGGGTGGTAATCTAGGGAGGCTTGTCTGTAGCATTCCTGCGCCTAATGAGCTCCTCTGAGGTGACTGGGTACAGTCTGATGGCGGTAGTCCCTATTATGTGTCGGAGTCGCAGTAATACATATAGCTAGATGGTCATCTTCAGTTTCTCATTCAGCGACAGAAGTCTGTACTACTAGTATGTATCATCATATCCTCCCACCCCAGGGGTTCTAATTCCGTTCAGGACTCACTTCTTGTGGTACCCCTGGCACACATCTAGAGGGAAACTTGTACAAACTGTTTATGAGCTATAAATGCAGAGAGAGAAAAAAACAATAACATCTGTTTCATTGGATAGAATTTTACATCAAATTCATCATGAAAAATTATTTCATTGGTTGGCAGTTTGCGAAAGTTTCCCTTTAGATGCCAGGGGTACAACATGAAGTGAGTCCTGAATGAAATTAAGTACCCTGGGGTGCGAAGATGATTTAACATTGGTACCAGCAGGTATCCATTTGTACCTCTGTGTGCACCAAGATGTGTGTTAGTACATGTACATGACATGGATTCTCTCTCTCTTTCATTCATACTCTCTCTCTCTCATACTCTCTCTCTCTCTCACCCATACTCTCTCATGCTCTATATCATACCTTCTCTTTCTCTCTCTTTCACACACACACACACACACACACACACACACACACACACACACACACACACACACACATGAGTGAACAGACAGATATAAATACACATGTATTGCATTGTAAGAATTATTATTTTATGTCGAGATTTTATTTTAATTAGAGGATTATGAGTTGGCTGGATATGTTAGTCAAGTAGTACTTTGTGAATCTTCTCATTACTGGAAACGGTAATCAAGAATGCAACAATATCAATATCATTTGACCTTGTAGCAGCATTATTAAAGCGATACTGAGTAAAATTAAACTGTCAGTGTTATTATTATCAAAGGTACAAAGATTAAATAAAAACTGTCATTTCACATTGAAGAACATATTCTATATGCAGACAGTATCATTTTGGAATTGTATGGGTGTGCCGTGAAACTTTTAATTGTAATAAGTACAATTACCTATATTCATACACCACAATCTATGCATGTTGCATGTATATAGCTTTATGTTTGTTCGCATAAACACATTTCATCTCATGCGCGTCCTTTGGCATTCAAGGAACTCGCAATTAACGAACCGACAAGACACAAGAAGATACAATATTGAAGTCGGGACAATATTGTTCCTTTGTTAATCTGGTAATACTGTTCCAGCCTCTGTAGGTTTTATGTGACAATATTTGCAATAACCCAGTGTGAGAGATGGTGATGGACTGAAAAATGGGGGAGGGGGGAGAATACTATCACACATGTCAGCAATACAGATCAGTTAACAGGCAAATCTATCGGTGTGGAACTCTCCTCACTGGCGAGGTAGATATCTGTTAGATGGGTCCAGGCCTGACAAGGGGAGACCACACATGATGTTGGGGGATAAGGGAGGGGGGGGGTTGTTATCTTGTGTAGGTGAGCAGCGAATATGATCTCGTATGATTTCTTCTTTCCCCCGAACTGGCTTGCATTTTTTTTGTATTTGTTAATGACAAAAGCGAGGGTTAGGAGAAAAGAGGGCAAAAAAATATAACCTGGTAAATTTTCCGTGCGCAGATATAAAAAACAAACTCGGTCGGAGAATGAAATTTATTGTATAATAATGCGGGCCTACATTTCCGAGAGGGGAACATTCCTGAGGCGGGGGAGAAAAAAATCACGCCAGGTTTGCCAATTGCCTGCCACTACGGGTTTTACTAGAATACGAGCGAGGGCGCAGCAGAAGCTTTTCCGTGTTCCTGTGTGGTAGTTGTGTAGGAATGGGAGGGATGAGCAAATGGGACCGGATAGAAGTTTACGTCCCGTTCACCTGTGTGAGATCTCCACGTCTCATCTCATCTCAAGCTCATCTAGTTTCTCGCACACCTGCAGACGTTGGCATCAGAAAAATATTCTCATCATCTGTCGGGTCATTATTGAATATTGTTCTAATTTGTATTTAATTTAATTTTTTAGAAAAGTGGCTTTTATTACAGTGATGTTTGCATTTTACTGGTGGAAGTTTTAGAGTCTTCCTGTTCATGACATTCAGAGGTACCATACACAGCAGCGATAGGGATTTAGTAGAACAAATTAAAGTTTATTGTTTTAGGTGTCCCTGAACAAAGGAAGGCCATTCATTTCTGTCATATGGTTAGGATAGTTACAAGAAAGAAAAAAACAAAGGTTTTAATCAAGAATGCCATCTTCATAAACTTCTTTTTTGAGGGGAGTTGAAAGTGGGACATGTAAATGTTTGTCACAGAAATTGAAACACAAATATACAGCACATATATACAAATACTGTATATATAAATCGTACCCATATCCTACATCTACAGCTAAACCACCCACACCCCGCACTACACACACACACACCATGTACACCAACCCATCAATGACTGGCCCCAATGCCACTGAGGAGGAAAGAGTGACATGCCAGCAAGATACCGATATGTGCTCTTCTAGTGCTCTCCTAGCGCTCCTAGCGCTCTCCATGCATCGTTGGAAACACTGCTACAGTGCTAGTGGCATTGAATGAAACTCGCTCACCCACATATTCCTGGAAACTAATCCTAGATGTCTATTTAAAAGAATCATAGTCCTTGTCAGTAAGATGAACATATGAGCTATAGATTAGATTTATGTAGTATAAACTTTCCTCTAACTTGTCTACTGACAGTGCAAATAGGGTATACCATAGTTAACATAGGCAGTGAGATATCCCATACCAGTAGTAGGAATTGAATAGTACAATGTGAGAGTGTCAGACCACAAACATGCAGCTCAGAGTTCAAATCCTATTTTGTCCATATTTCGCACAGCAATTATATTTTATGTGTGAAACTATTATTCTTGGAGTTTGGAGAATATCATACCACTGAGTTATGTCCCCTTGCATTGATATAATGAAGCAAATAACAATATGACCATATTCAGGTTGTCTATCAAGGGGTGGGGGTGTTGCAGTGGATATTTGTCTACCATACAGTGATAGAAAGGTTTTTGGAAGTACAAGCATGATTTTATGTATGGCAAGGGAATGTACTTTGCAGTTGTAGCTAAGAACTAGTCCAAAACAACCATAAATATCTGATATTATGCCTTTAACTATGTTATGATTATGTCAGAAAATTAACCTGCTTTCTGTTTGTTTCAGTGGATGGAAGGTTAGAGCGAGAGTTGGAGTATACGAGAAAGACGATAGGAGAGGGAAGTGGGACGACCAGCGAAATAATTATACAAACACCAAAGAAAGCTACAAACCTCTTAAATGTTGAGTCATTATTACTACACTTAGATGCAATTGTCGAGGCAACGAAGATACAAGTCGAAGTCGACGGCCTGTAAGTGAAGATAGAGACTTTAAATATATTTTTTTTAGATTTTTTAATACCCTATTATTTTTAACTATCAACTGATGTTTCCTGTTAGATTTTCGTTTTAATGTCTGTAGAATCAAGTTGTATAGAACAAGTCGTCTTGTATAGCCACCAGACTGGTTTTGTTAAAGGTTTTGTTTTAGTCACACCTGGTTTTATTACTTTTGTTTTATTCATGCCAAGTTAAGAGTCTCTCTTAATAGTAATTTCACATTTACTTACTTCTTGATCAAGATGACTTTTAATGTGACACAGAATGGTTTAAATGTTAAAATAAAGATATTAATTATCCAGTGTTTTAAAGCAAGCAAGGATGTCTGTGGTCTCAGATTTGGCTATAAGATTACGAAACTTTTTGAGTAAGATTCCATGCTCAAGCTCACATTTTAAATGGGGATTTGTGAACAAGTACTAGTATTTGAGTTGAACATGAAATCATACTCAAAAAGGTTTTGTAATTTCAGATCTTGGAAATCAAGATCAAGATCTTAGTTTCCATGATACCATGGTTACTTATAAAATGATTTACATATTCTTCTTTTTGTTGTTACAGAACATGGAAATTTGCTGACTTGTGTTATGCTGCCAGTTTTCCTGCGATAGAAAATAATTTTATTGATTCAGTAAGTATTTTAATATTCAAATTCATCTGAAATTCATGTAAAGAAAATATTTGCCTTTTTAACCGTATTGTTCAATTTATAATTGAATAGTATGATAATTCAGATATCAGATGTATCAATCAGATATACCAATGACTCAGATATCAGATTAATAATTCAAATATCAGACCAAGAGTTCTAATGTATCGGAGAATTAAAATATCATACCAAGAATTCAGATGCTAATAATTAAGATATCAGACCAATACAGATAATCATACCATTGTTTCATCTCTTTCAGATATTAGAAGAGTTGTTACCATGTGTTGTTATTACACCGTTAGATTGTTTTTGGGAAGGATCAAAGATTTTGGGACCGAATCCGCCTTTCAACACAGGGTAAGTCCAGAATATTCATTAACTACTGAATGGACTTTCAATCCACATTCCCCTGGTCCCCACCCCCTCCCACAGTTATGTATGACTTGTACATATGACTGACTGTGTTGTGCATATGACTGACTGTGTCATACATATGACTGTCATATGACTGTGTTCTTCCACCAGCTCCTCCCAACTATGTATGGCTTGTACATATGACAGTATGTGTTGCTGGCTGTACAGATGACAGTCTGTGTTGCACATATGACTGTGTTCGTCCACCCGCTCCCCCCAAAAAAAACCTATGTATGGCTTGTACATATGACAGTATGTGTTGCTGGCTGTACATATGACAGTCTGTGATATACATATGACTGTGTTTTTCCACCCGCTCCCCCCAACTATGTATGGCTTGTACATATGACAGTATGTGTTGCTGGCTGTACATTTGACAGTCTGTGTTCTTCCACCCTCTCCCCCAACTATGTTTGGCTTGTACATATGACAGTCTGTGTTGCACATATGACTGTGTTCTTCCACCCGCTCCCCCCAACTATGTATGGCTTATACATATGACAGTTTGTGTTGCTGGCTGTACATATGACAGTCTGTGTTGCTGGCTGATTAAACCATAGCCATGCATGTCCTGTGTCCGCCTACTAACAAAAAGGTGTCAGGTTTCACTGTGGATTCTAGTGTAGTGGCGGCTCGTATAGTACGTGGTACGGCCTGAAGTAATGATCTAGCTGGGTGGTCCCTCGCCTCATCTAGGTAACCATGCCACCCCTCCCTCCGATTCCCTCCCCCCCTTTCTCACCTCACCACTCTTCCAACAGCCAACATAATAAAACAGATAAATAGAGGGTCTAGACATTGATTGTATCTGAGAATCTCATTGGCTGCTTTTTCAGGATTTCTTTTGTATTAGCAGAGTTGATTGGTTGGTTAAGTAAGAAGTTAAATGGTGGCAATTTATTTTTTTAAATTCATACTTTTTCCATTTTTCTTCCCTAAAGATTTTGTTGTCTTTGAAAATATAGTTTAATTTTTCTTAGGTGTGGTTGTAATTGTGATGAAAATTGGTATGATTAGGTTTCTGCTGCTGATTCAATTTAAATTGTTTTAGTGGTTTTATTCGTGTCGTGAAATGCAACCACGCTTTTACCTTGTTGTTTTTTCTGTATCAGAATTGGATACCAGACGTGAAAATTGAAATTTTCATTATAAAGTATGCAAGAACAAAAATCTGAACGTACATATTGCTCATATTTAGATTTTTTTTTATAAAAAGCCTTTCAAACATCGTGGCACTAATAAAGATTTAATAAATAAAAATCTGCTTGAAGTGCAGTGTGTTTTCTTGAGAAGCGAACTGCTTCTGGAAAGGTTAAACGCTTCTCGTCTAAACCCAGACTATAAACAAAAGCCATATGATCAAACGGTGGAAAATAGGACCATACCTTTTTTCTTTTGCCGTATCTAAACATGTCTACTGGTTTCCATTGGTGGGTGGTCACAGTTTTAGTACTGACCCTGTATCTAGCATGGGGTGGCATTAAAAAGTATGATCACAAAGCGGAACCAAACTGCTAGAGGGGGCGAATATAGTTTGTTGTCTTAGTTTACTTGCCTCATAAACATTTTGCGCTTCTGAGACAGTTTTATGTGCATGAGGAAGGCAATTCGACCTCTCTTTCTCTACGTAATTCAAAGGTAACGTGTTAACAAAACTGGACAAGTTGAAAACAGGTGATTTTAATTCGAACATTTTGGCACCAAGATATTTCTAAAGATTAAAATAGCAGCAGTCCTGCCTTATACAGAGAAAGACGTTTTCATTCGTGGGAAATATTTCCCGACTGTTATTGGTTTGCGTGGGTTAGGTGAAAATATTGGGGAAATGTTACAACGTACAGCGTTAAAAAATATATAGTTAGTTTAAAAACGTTGAACTAATTATAGGACAGCTCAATGTATTCAGAGAAATTTCTGAATGAATAACCTTGGAACAGAGACAAATGAATATATGTAACTTAATCAGTCGTATTAAACACTAAAAGCGCAGTATTTGCCGTGTTTACGTTTGATTTGCACCAACAACATATGCGTGCCACTCAGTATGGGTTGAGAAAAAAACAGAATTGCGTACAAATTGTGTAACAGGTTCCATGTGCGGAACACTCGCTGTGTTTCTTCGGGTTTCATTCAGTGCAGGCGTTGGCTATAGATGACATACTAACACAATACTGTCATGAGGCGACCAGTACAGAGATATACAGTAACGTAATCACACAATACTGTCATGAGGCGACCAGTACAGAGATATACAGTAACGTAATCACTCAATTTGAAAAGTTTTGACTTTTAGAATTCTGACACCTTTAAATTAGATACTTTTTTATATAGAAGTTGAATGTTTGAAATGTACTGAAAACTGTGTTTGATATTAACATTAGACATGATGTATTCCCAATTGAATCAGTGATAAAACCTTTTTTTTTTAATATACATTTTTATGTGCGAATTGGAGGGTTTCCCTTTTTATTTTTATTGCAATGCAAGATTTTGGATTTAAGAGCATTTTGTCTCAGGACACTAAAAAACAAATGTAAGAATTACAGAATGCTATTAGAAAATATGTTAAATAACAAATATTCAATGTGAATTGTGGGATACATATTAACCCTACCCAGTAATGCATTCAGACCCTGAATAGATCTGTTTGATGAGTAAATTACTGTTCCAATTTTTTTTATGATTTGAATCTATGTGAGTGTCTCTCTGTGTGTCTAACCATCTAGAATTCGCACTCATCAATGATGATGAGGGGGGGAAAGGAAAGGGGGGAGGGGGGGAAGGGGGGAAGAGTGCTGGCCCCGATCTCACTATAGATAAAGTAAACAATCTGCTCCAAGCTCAGCTTGGGTGGTCCACATCACTGGAAGGCGTCTCATGCTCCGAGTAGCTAGACTGACCAGTTGCTTGTTAGTTGTCAGGGAAATATTACCAAAACCACATGTAGCTGATCAGGCTTTCCTGCCAACTGATTAAATGTGTACAACATCCTTTAAAAGATTGATGCATGTTAGTTGCCATTTAGGTGGGGGGTGGGGGGTGGTGGAGGAATGTTGATATATTTGATTACCTTTTCAGTACTTTTATAAGATTTTATTTAAACATTTTATTTTAGCAGTAAGTAATAGGGTAGAGGGTTAACTAGGGTGCTGAAGAGGATAATTTATGTGTGTATAATCACACTGATTGGCTGTCAGAACTCGGAGAGAGGTCAGGTGAAACTGACACTCAATCTACTGGACCACCCAGTGGTCAGCGGTTCCGTGTTTGACCAGTGGTCATTACCTTCTGATAAATGAGCTCACCCACTATTACCTTCTGATAAACGAGCTCACCCACCAGACTGTTTGAGATAGTGGCCATCTTTTATTCCTCATTGTCATAGATAATTTCACCAAGTATTAATTTCCATAGATAAAAAAGTGCCCATTTTCTTGTCACTTTATACATATGCGATTGTTTAACTATAGTCAACAGTAACTGTTGGGACACAGGCGTAGGTATATTCTTAAATTGAACTTGACAGCCGTTTCTAAAGGTAGTGATGGGGATGATTATTTGAATACCTTCCTATTGTGTTTTAAATTCACATTTCATGAAAAGATTCCCTCACTTTAATTCCCGTTCAAGGGTTATCCAAATAAATTGTGCAGAGCTATTCGCTTTAACAAAGTAATTCTACTTAAATTATTCATTATCTTCAAACTACTATATTGTATTGTATTCAATGTTGAACATGCTGAATGCTGAAACGTATACAGAACTAGGACTCTTTATCAGCGTGATTTATGATATTAGTGTAGATAATTACGTCCATGAAATTCATCACGGCGTCTTCCATAATGATAAGTGTTGTCTGCGTGAGGGAGTGTTGGGTTAAGCCGTGTGGGTGGTCTCCCATTGAGGCGTTCCTTATCCCAACAACTGACCAGTTTATTTCCCTAGACTGTCTGGCACTGCCACTGGCATGACACCGACATTAGACAAGCCGTGTGAAATTGACGGCCACGTGCGAAATTGATTCATGAAATGTTTTTGATCTCCCAGCATGTTTGTGGATGATGATGATGTTAGATATGTGGCAGGTACAGGTTGATAAGGTTTCGGGTACCGTACATCTAATGTATCTTGCAAGTTATATTTGCATGTCGATCTTGCTGAAATCAGATAGGTTAAAAACAAGTTGTACAAACTATGGAGCATGTTGAGTATATTCACAAGTAATCTATAGTATATCATTTATTTTCTATTCAATATTTCATGAAGGTCTTTTAAAAGTTATTTTAATACTACACTATAAATTAGAAGTCTTTAGATTATTAAAAATGTGGACATGGTTTGATATATATTTTAAATTAAATCAATTCAGTTTAATCAATACTGATTAAATGTTTTAGGATTAAAGTAGATTTTTAATATATTTTGAATTTGTTATTAGTTTCTTGTAGTTTTAAAAGATTTGTAATCCATATCAAACATGGATGGAATCATTTTCTTTCGATTTTTTAATTAAATTTTCTTTAAAATATATTTTTGGAAATCATTGAGAAATCAACAGTATCACACCTACACATGTTGACCATATTGTCTGATATTAACCCCCACCAGCTCTCGACCACACCCCGTGATGTAATCCCCCCCCCCCTTTTTTTTCCCCTCGATCCCCCTCCCGCTTCTTTCCCCCCCTCGACCCCCCACGTTTCCATAAACTAAAGCAGGTGTAAAACAACTGGAATATAGATTAGCCCAGATAGCAAGATAAAGAAATCGCTCACTCACCCTCACTATAACCTCACACTATACTTCATTCAATAGCGAGAGAGAGATTTCTTGTAGATGCGGCCTTCACATAATACACTAAAACACTGAAATGGAACCCTAACTTTTGTCTGTAGGTAATTGGTGTATAAATCAGTTTTGATGAATTCTGTGCTATTACTGTCCCGAGGGGCTTTCAGAAACACTGGGAGAGTTTTGGTAGGAATAACGAGAAGCGTGAACCGAGTACTTTGTTTTCACTCGTTGCAACATGTCGGTACACATCCGCACCGACCATAAGTGTAAAACAAGACTACGCACAGTGTTAATAGTAGTTAGAAGGAAGACAGTATGGTATCATCACTGCCTTCTAAAATCTTGGTGGTGGGTCTTCTTGAGAATTTAGTGGAGGTGGTGGGTCTTCTTGAAAATTTAGCGGAGTGGTGGGTCTTTTAGAGGATTTTGTGGAGTGATGGGTCTTTTTGAGGATTTAGTGGAGGTGGTGAGTCTTTTTGATGATTTAGTGAAACTTGATAGGTCTTCTTGAGGATTTAGTGAAGTGGTGGGTCTTTTTGATGATTTAGGGATCGTCTTCACAGTGCAAATCTTCACAGTATTTTGTAATGTCTTGATATATCTAACTAGTTTGACATGACTAAGTATGGCAGAATAGCATCATTCATAAATTAATAGTGATACATACCCAATATAACAGTATGGCTTTGTAATGTTTTATCTTTGCTGCTCTGATGATAATTTCTGGTCCTTTTGCAGATAATAAATTTACATTCACGAATTTCACGTACACTTGAGCTCCAATTGGCTACATCATAGTTATATTACCGAATCTGTTCTTTGTTAATTTGTGACTCAGTATTGATAAATTTACGTTCTGGCAAGATTTATAGCGAGATAGATCCCATTTATTGGCATGGAATAACAGAAATCTTTTAGACACGTAATGAAGCATGATGGGAAGCTGTGCTCCTTTACGACTCTCAGAAGTCTGATAAGACCAATGAAGTTGGGCAAGTTTCCTTTATGAGAGCTGTAAATGTCTACGAGCATTGACCACATCGGGGGAAAAACGCACTTAACAGGTCCTCGTAAAAAGTTGTAGCATATTCCTGGGAGGCAAGACCTCGAAAAAACTCGTCAATGTCAGTGAAAACTTTGTCTATTGCAAGACACTGAGTATTGATGTCTGTATAAAGCTTGTCTATGGCAAGCCTCAATGTCTGTATAAAGCTTGTCTATTGCAAGACTCAATGTCTGTATAAAGCTTGTCTATCGCAAGGCTCAATGTCTGTATAAAGCTTGTCTATCGCAAGACTCAATGTCTGTATAAAGCTTGTCTATGGCAAGATTCAATGTCTATTGCAAGATCGACCCAGATATTTGCCTTGTGTTGATTAATTCATTGTTTTTTATGCATTACTTTTTCATTTCAGGAATTTTTTATTCGGTTTGGGTGAACACTTGAGTTGGAAAAATTTAAATCCTCGAAAACTCCTGGAACCCCTGAAGTACAACAAGGCTTTTCCAGTAGCGGAGATTGAAGAAGTTTTTGATCGAGTGAGTGTCATTTTATGTATGTTGTTCTATGTTGGATCCACTGGATCCTAAACCAAAAGGAGGTCCAGTTTTCCTTAAAGATGCAGTAACTTTGAGTAATAAATAAATCAAGCCTAAATGTTTCATAAAGCTGAGAATTTAAAGCAGATTCACGACAGATCCCATGTTGGGTTCCATTGTAACAAGACTATGTTGATCCTGAGAAATCAAACATGAGTTGCCTGGAATGTGAGTCCAATATTACTCATTTAGCCAAGGGGGGTATTTAAACCCCACTGACTTAAATCAGTAGAAGAATATAAATTATAAAAATTATAGAAATTTATTGTTCTTTTTCAGGCTGGAATTTATGGTGCTTACACAACAAAACCTTGCTTGAATCCTTATGATGAAGAATGTCCAACCACGGCGCCCAACTATGATTCCAAAGAGGTAAGGAAGTCACTCTTCAAGTTCCACCTGTCTGTTATGCCGATAGCCTGGAGATCCTTAGAATCAAAACAATAGCAGCAAGAGATATTATACGTAAACATACTCCAAGATGGCGTTATGAAACAGCATGCTCTTGGATTGCTGCAGGTTTTGATCTTGGAAGGTGGGGGTGCAGATGGGGGTGCAGGTGGTGGATGGGGGCGCGGGTGGTGGATGGGGGTGCAGGTGGTGGATGGGGGTGCGGGTGGTGGATGAGAAAGCAGGTAAACTTTGACCTTTCTGTAAGAGTTGCCTCAAGAATTGCCTGGAGAGTTTAGAGGATGTTAGCTTGATATTACACCGGTAGGAATGCATGCATCCCGAGATCCAGGGTCATCGAGATTGACAGAGGTCAGAGGTCATCTAGATTGACAGAGGTCAAGGCGCATCCCCATCCCCTGATCCCTACGGCTGAGAGGTGGCGGTGGTGGGGTGTATTCCTGAGAGCAAACACACCTTTCGAGTGCGGATAACGAGTGTTTTCTTTACGTGCGCTGGTGGATACCGAGTGTTTCGAGATATACGTGTGATTTCTGCGGTTTCATCAAAAAGTTGGCCTAGCTTGCAGTGTTAGCCTAACTTGCGCCATCCCGTCTATAAACAGATGTAAACAGTGGTAATTGTAATGGGTAAGAATAGTGCGGACCCATAGACATGACTCTCTGGCTGTCAGAGGGGGGCGAGATGGGGGGTGACCCCCTCACCTCTTTCTACCCCCCACCCTCTACCCAGACATGTTAGTGTTACCACTTAAATCAATTTTGCGACTCCCTTCCTATGTGTGTGTGTGAATTTTTCCACCGTTAATGCACAGATTTCTCAACAACTTTGATATTTAGTTAGCGCAGAGTTCCATATTTGATTGCGAGGCTGTTTGGTCATCGGGGCTGGGTGGGTTGGGTTTTTTAAAGCAGGTGGTTGGAGGGGGTAATCCATTTTAATGAATAATCCACAAGTAACTCTTGTCAAGTTGTATGCATGAGGATGTTTCAATTAATTGTATATATTTTGATAGTGGGTACTATATTAAATAGAATTCATTATATCTATTCAGATCAGCTCTTCCTTCATTATTTGCTGTATTTCTCGTGGGTGTTTATTTTCGGAAAATAAATAATTCAAATTCACATATTTTAATTTTCTTGGGATGGGCAAAATCCAGAGTTTTAACAACTTTAACCCTTTGTATACTGTAGGCAACTAGAGATGCTATCCAAAGCCATGATTTTCTTTTATCATTAATCAAACAAAATAATTTCATTTGCGCATCAAACCGTAGACATGGATATTGTGTTTCACATGATATTTTTGGCTAGAATTGTTTTTATTTTCAAAGGGTAGGGGTGTGGAAGAGGGAGGGTGGGGGAAGGGAATCGCTTAAGGATAAAGTCTGATGAATGTGAAAACCTACATCTTCGATAAGAATGGCTAAGTGGTGTCTAATCAGAAATTAACGTGTCTAGTCGGAAATGACCATAAAATAAATGTGTCTAGTTGGAAATGAACATGTCTAGTTGGAAATGAACATGTCTAGTTAGAAAATAACATGTCTAGTCGGAAATTACCATGTCTACCATAGTCAGAAATGAACATGTCTAGTCGGAAATGAACATGTCTCATCGGAAATGACCGCATCTAGTTGGAAATGAACACGTCTAATCGGAAATGAACACGTCTAATCGGAAATGAACATATCTAGTCGGAAATGAACACTAATGAGACGGCCCCACACACGGTTGCAGCTGGAGATGCATTGGAATAAACCGGAGTGACCCATCCTCATAAGCATGCTACAAATTTGATCCACTCGCTATTGACACTTCGGCATTCCACGGCTGATTGCGTTTCTCCGCACAATTCCGCATCAGTGTTTCTCAGCACCTGCCAAAGACCATTCCCATCCCAGCCGAACATCAAAGCTCTCACTGTCTCTCTTTCTGTGATTGACGCGCGTCTTTAATGTTATCTGTTTGCATTTATTGTTCAGTGGTATGTTCTGACTCTCTATGCTGCACGATAATCAACGGACCACACCGGCTGCAAGCACAATTTGGAACACGGGGAAATGTGCAATGTTTTATGACATTACCTTGGGTGACTGCACGTGATTGGCGGCATGTTAGATAGCTGGTTATCTCTCGGGATGGAAGCTCGTTAGCCCAAGAGCGGAATTAGCTGTTGTTGATTGCCTATTATGTATGTCTGAAGACAGGATTTTGAATTAGATTTTGCACGATACTTGACAGAAAGTCAACGTCTTTGAACATTAATAAAGTCATGATGATACTCCTACACACCCCACACCCCACCCCTATATTAAAATCCTTTTCCCTTAATCTGACCCCAGAATAGTTAAATTTATGTTTCCAAAAATGCTACTACATCTCCTTGTCCTTGTCAGACATGTTTTTTGGTAATATTTTTTTTTGTAAAAAATATTACCTTTTTCCTTTTTTTTGAAATCCAAAAAAAGGTATTTATTTTAAATTATTAAAAAAAGAGAAGCCACACACATCTTTGACAAAGATTTCTGCATCCCATAGTTAATTTTCTTGAGTATGTTTTTGTTCAGAAGATAGTGGGATTATTTATTTTATTTATATTTGTGAATTATTTCTTCAGATCCCTGACATTGGGGCTGAGCTGACAGAGGGATGCAGTGGGTTCGCCACCAAATACATGCACTGGGAGGAAGACCTGATCGTAGGCGGAATCAAGAAGAACAAAACTGGGCACATTATCAGGTGCGTCTGCTCTTCTAAACTTTCATGTAGACAGAAACTAGTTTTGATAGGCAATTATTTTGGGGTTATATTTTTATTTTATTATTTAATGAAACTGTCATTTACCGGTAATCCCAACTTATTTCCCCGAATTTCAGGGTGGAGTCATTTCAGACAGTGCTGCAGTTGATGGGAGAACGGGAGCACTTTGAGTACTTTGACCAGACTCTGAGAGTGGCCAGTGTTGATTGGTCGCAGGCTCACGCCAAGAGAGCTCTAGAGGCATGGCAACGGAACTTCTCAAGCGTAAGTCCAGTTTAACAGCAGCAAAATACAAGTTTAAATATACTAGTAAACTTAGATGTGCCTGTGCCTGTGGATGCAAAAAGAAATATAATAATAATAAAATTAAAATAAATAAAATGTTCATTAGAGAACAAAGATTATTTTCATATTTTAATATTTATTTTTATGCGATTGTATATTCTTTTTTTTTAATGTTTTCTTTTGGTTGAGATTATTTTTTCAAAGAAACTTTTCATAAAAAATAATATCTCGATAATTTGTGTTTCAGATCGTGAACAAGTACGCCAACGAGAGTATGCGAGACAATGTCTACGCGTTCTCCTACACTTCGCTATTGGACATCATGAGAGACTTCTCCAGTATCAGTGCTGTGCGGGTCGTGTTGGGATATGTCCTCATGGTGAGTGTTCTTGTGTTGCTTTCTATTACGATACCTATTAGAGGAGAACACTTACAAGGTGTGTTTGGGGCAATATGCGGACAGTTCCAAGAAAAGTTGAAGTACAGTGTACCACCCACAGTTGGGCTGCATGCAGACCCAGTCGTATAGATTGTCATAATTTGGACGTTACTTTGTCATAATTTGGTTGTTACTTGTTCTTCTATAACTACAAAGCTTCTTTTTTTTCAGTTTGTATACGCGTGCGTGTCGATGTTGAAGTGGAACGACGTAGTCAACTCTCAGAGTGGTATCGGCATGGCTGGTGTCATACTGGTCGCTGTGTCAGTCGCGGCCGGCCTCGGGATTTGTTCCGTAATCGGAATCAAATTCAATGCATCCACAACGCAGGTAAGCACATTACTAGAAATTACCATTGTGATTAACCAATCAGCATTTTAAAATGGATTTTTAAATGTTATTTTATGCTTTTTAACACATTTCTTTGTATCAAACTACATTGAAAACAGCATATTTTCATTAAATATAAAAGATAATGGAAATTTGGTTGTTAATCAATAACTGTTGAAATGTTCTTTGAAAATATTTTCATATGTCAAAATCAATGGAAAATAGAATACTGTGGTATATATTCTTTTAAAGGGAAGTATTAAAAGTTATTTAATTTTATTTTCTTCCAGATAATACCATTTCTTGCTCTGGGGTTGGGCGTGGATGACATGTTTCTGATAGCGCACACTCATGGGGAGATATCGCGGAGCAACATTCCGTTCTCGGTAAGTCTCACCTTCTACATTGTGTACATAGTTTGCAGCATACCTTATAACTATTACCTTATAACCAACCATGACTATAACCACTTGTAGAATCTTTTAATAACATAGAAGCTGTGTGTAACTAACAATGTTTTACTTCTATAATTATTTTCTGTATATCCACTAATGTGATAATACTTACACAAATGTATGATGCCAAACTAATTTTATTACTTGTTTTATAGATCCCTTCATCAATTTTTAGCCAAATGTAAAAAAATACTTTCATATAATTTGAAAACACTGAGAAAATAGTTTTGCAACATTTCTTCTCTCAAGAAATATATATTTCAAGAAATAAGAAACCAATGCATGTCCAAGAAATAAATCTGTAAAATAAGTACAGTAATCAAATTGATCTGGCCTAAATATCTAACACCATATGTGAAGCTAATATTCTGAATTATGTGTGGATGCCTATCATAGCCATGCATTGTATACATATTGTTTTGATGCATTGTTTATCAAAGAAATAACCTTTTGTATTGAAAACGTTTGACATCACTTTGACAAACTGTGCACTTGCAAGCATTATCATAAAATTGGCACTTCCGCAGAAATATGAAAATATCCTGCATTGCATTTCCGCATTTAATTGTGTGCCATGTGCAGTTTAGTGATGGGGTAGGGGCCGGGGCGAGTCCGAGGGGGAGGGGGAGGGGTGGTGGTTGAAGGAGGGAGTGGGAGGAGGAACTTCCTAAATGGAAGGGGCCAAGGATTCTGTGGGAGAAATTGTACACCCTGATATACACAATGCTATTGCAGACTAAATACTGTCTCCCAGGGCGGATTCTCCACCTATTGTTCTAGGTATCTCTGATCTCAGATATAGCCAGAAAACACTGTCCTTTTGTTCTGCCTCCAAGGTGGCATTGCAGCTTTAAGAAGCTGGCATTGTGGCTTTACTGTGGCATCCATTGCTGTTTTAAAGTGGCATTGTGGCTTTAAAGTGGCATTGCTGCTTTAAGGTGGCATTATGGCTTTAAAGTGGCATCCATTGCTGTTTAAAGGTGGCATTGTGACTTTAATTAAAGTGGCCTTGCAGCTAAGTAGCATTGTGGCTTTAAATTGGCAACCATTGTGGCTTTAGGTGACATTGCGGCTTTGAGGAGACATTGTGGCTTAAGGTTACATTATAGCTTTACGGTGACAGTGCAGCTTTAAATGACCAGATCTGAAAGTGTACTTTTATTTGGTATTGTGACTTTTAGGGTTAAAGTGGTCCTGGTTTTTTTTGGATGGGCTGCCGATTCCATTGGTTGTGTAACACACTTACCCCCCCCCACCCGACCCCCCATGGTGTCCCGTCATTGTAGGATGAAAAGCAAAGACTAGAGGTGTCACTGTAATCTCACCTTGAGCCTTTAAAAAGAAAGAAAAACTTATCATGTAACTGAAACTGACATATCTTCATTAACCTTCTACCTGCTGAAATCAATTAAAGATGCCTTCTAGAGTTCTGATAATGAACACCCCAGTAGAGAAAGGGTTAAACATGATGCCTGATACCTGAATGATTATGTAGAAAATCGGAGGCTGACTAGACCATGTAGACATGCCCCTGATTACGGTAATCTTGCAAGGAAGAGAGTAATGCTGTGGGGGGGGGGGGGGGGGGGGGGGGGG
>JAVCKZ010133778.1:0-21642 GCA_034780755.1 Lepetodrilus elevatus
AATAGATCTCTAATATAAGGCTGTTATATTTATACCTCTAGTGCGGTTACATTAGATCTCTAAAGTTGTTTTATTACCTTAGATCTCTAATATAAGGCTGTTATATTTATACCCCTCTAGTGCGGTTACATTATATCTCTAGGGCGGTTACATTATCTATCTAGCGCGGTTACATTATGCAATGGCATTTGTCCATTATCGGTTGAAGTCTTGACGGATCCTTCCATAAACACGACAATTAACGGGAAACGAGGCTATTGTAAGTTAAACAACCATTTCCTCCCCGTATTGCCATTGTTAGTCCGAGTCAATTATTTCTCTATTAACTCCCGTTCTTTTTCCATCCGCGGTGATGGCGGTGGATCATCGTCAGTGACAGCGCTGCTTTATAGAATATGTGCTTGCCGGTCTTAACATGACCTTTAAAGGACTCTGCGTTTCTGTACGTCAACCGATCGCTCTTTGAGCAGATAGTCTGCGAACGCATCGGTCGTGGCGGTATATTTGCTTTGCTTTCACGACTGGAATCCATGTTACGTATATATATTATCGCTGTATGTATGCCTTTACACATGCATTGTATGACATACACCGCATGGGTATACAGGGTGTTTCAATTATATAGCACGTACATGACATCCTTTTAAAATCAATGTGTCACCCCCCCACCCATTCCCAACAACACGCAGGGAAAACTGTTTCCCATTAATTCAATTCATCGGCTAATGCCATTGAAGAATTGATTCTGCCGTTGAGTATAAGTTACATGTTTATGAAATGAATTGATGACGTATTGGAATTTTCCACACACTCGTGGTAGTAAAAGCGTGAACGTGGCCCGTAAATCTATCGTCCGCCGGGCTTTCCGCAGCGAATGAAGATACCTGCCTATCGATTCCGAAAGACGGCCAGTTGTGATGGTAAAACCTGGGCCCGAACATCAAGCCAGGCCAACAGCTACTGTTGGTAATAAGTGGCCGTGGGGGGTTAGGTCTTTATTACAATAAGATTCTATGACGGGATTGAAAACATCGTCGTTCTATGGATCGAGTTAGATGGTTAACCCTGGCTTGGGGAGATATGACACAGGCTGGATACGACTCCATTGTTTTATTGCTTAATATCATCGCGGGAGCTAAATCAATGAGAACTCAAATTTGATCACAATTTAGGATGTATTGCTTCTGGGTGGCGTTATATCTGTACCAAATTGAAGGAACAGAAGTCGGCTAACGATTTGCACGATATTTATCGTATTTTTCGCGAAACAATTGATGCGACAGAAACAAATCATGGATAAATATAATTCCAAAAATATCGTTAGTTATGTTCTCATTATAATATTAGATTTCATTATTATGTTTTCTGCTCGTAAATAGACTCATAAGACGTGCGGGTATAAATGATAAAATTTCTGGCATGTGCAGAAGAGAATAAAGGTTGTTATCTTCATCGCGATCTGATCATCTCCTGTAGAACTGAGAGTGCATAGAAGGCAGGAATGTAATGGATCACGTTGTCGCGATGTTTTTGTAATAAAGTGGCGAATAGAAAGGTTTTATGCTATTTGTATTGTTATTTAGCCATGTTTCTCTACCCGAATGACAGACAATAAATAATAACAATTGTAATAATACTACCTATCCAGGAAATAATAATAATAGTGGTAGTAATAATGATAACAATAGTAATATTAATACTAATAGGAACAGTAATAATAATAGTAAATTTAAAACATTTGCTGATACCAAGAAGAATAAGAATACAATAACAATAATGATAATAAATCAAAAGCAACAACAAAACATCAAAAAATCATTTAATAAATCAATAATAATAATAATGAGCAAATGGATTTTTTTCTCTCTAGCTATTTACATGCTGCATCACAAATTTTACATTCTGTCTCAATGTGCGTACCGACGTAGTTGGTGTTAATGTTAATTAGTGCAGTGGTTGTTATGGTTGACTTCAGAACTGCGGGTTCCCGAGTTCAAATCCCTCCCGGTGCTATTTTGAGTTATCTTTCTTCGAATCAAGAAATGTTTCTTTCTGGGGCTTTCTCCTTTATCTTGGGGCGAAACAATGAAGCATTGTGTTCTTTGAAGTGTTAAAGACTGATACATAATTGTTATTTCAAAGTTCCTTGTAGCTCGCCGCTAAGATGTATAACTTGGTAGATGCGGGTTGTTCTTGGTGTTGTTGGAACACAAGTGTAGTCCTCGATACAAACTCGATTACCTGGCTTTTGTCTGACAGGTTGTAATTGTGTTAATGTTGAGCGAACAGTTCTGTAGGCAAACTCTCACACGGACGCAGTCTGAGGAATTGGATCCACACGGTCGTGAGGAATTGGACCCGAGATCGGGATGAGAAGATTTTGGTCGTTTGTGGCTGAGTAGACTTTGAGGAAACTGAGTGGACACTGGCTTGACTCTGGTCAATGGATGGACAGTGGTCAGATATAGGATAGCGGTCAGCAGATATTCATTGCATCCACACAGTCTGAGGAATTGGACCCGAGATCTTCACAATCTGAGGAATTGGACCCGAGATCGGGTGAAGAAGATTTTGGTCGTTTGTGGCTCAGTAGACTTGGAGTGAATCTGGTGGACACTGGCTTGACTCTTGTCAATGAATGGACAGTGGTCAAATAGGACAGTGGTCAATAGATACTAGCTGGACAACTCTCTGGACATTGGTCAATTGGATACTAGCTGGACAACTCTCTGGACATTGGTCAATGGATACTAGCTGGACAACTCTCTGGACATTGGTCAATGGATACTAGCTGGACAACTCTCTGGACATTGGTGCTAACCTTCGGTCATCTAGAACATGGCAGCTCAGGTTGTATTATCCCCAGGAAGTTAAGAACGGAAAATGAATATACACGGATCCATTGACCAGGGTAATAATAAAATCAATGTGAGCATGTGCAGCGCAGACTTGTGGAATTTGACAATTTTTTTATTAGTAGTAGTAGTCGGAGGGTGGTAATTTAGTATCCCTACTATTCACAAGAATCAGTAAGTGGCTGGTAAACAACCTGTCAAACCTGAAACCACCACCTTTTGGAAAATGAATGTACAGACCTATCAACTGTGTTTTCAAGCTTGTATAAATGTCTACAATGCTTACTTATTGTGTAAATTTGCTGTCGGGATGTCTCAAGGAATTAAAGTTGATATTGTACATGTGGCAGTTCAGTGAGATAAGTTACATTGATTTTCTATAGATAGTTCCTTTGAGGAATTGGGCGATAGCATTGGTAGCTAATACATGTTACAACAGGACCCAATATCTAGAGTATTGGGATGTAATAAATATTGCGATCGGACCCAATAGCTAGAGGTAGGGTAGTGCTGCTGGACCACAGGGGGTCAACTATAAATCATGTTCTTGGAGGATACATCCCCTTTTTGTCAAATATTGGTTTGTCAAAGAAACTACCGAAAAAATATATTTCAGAAAGTAAATCAACATGATGAAATAAATACTTGTGTTAGTAGAAGCACAATAGGCTGGATTATGATTGTCTATTATGGGTATCATTGATTTTCCGTTGATGTCAATATGCCACTTTCTTCCCATCTTGCCCTACTTTGATACGTCAATATGATGCAACTGCCGTAACCTTCCAGTGATTGAAGGTAGTCCAGGTACATAGATGTCGTGCTGATTAGTGTTGTCATAGCGTTGGGGTTGTTGCATATAAAAAGAAGAAAAATCAATGCTTACGACACGACAGCTGTAACTGACATAATGCGGGTGTGCAATGTCATCATGAGCTTGCACAACACTGCACAATACTGCACAATGCACTGAAGGGAAGAGAGTATGAGTGAGTATGCATAGCATGGACACACAACCATACACAGGGCTACCCGTGACATTGTAACAATGTGATAAATTAGGAAATATTTAGCACTATGGTTGTTGTGGGTTTCTTCCTGCTTTAACCTCCTCACTGCTGCGGGCATATATGTTTGCCCCAGAAACATGCACAAAGGAACAATTCAGCAGGGAGAAGGCTATAGAAGTTGTAATATAAGTGAAAGAATCTTGAAAAGGGATCTAAACCCCCAATAATATTATAAAAAAAATATAATTTTAAAATCCAAAGATTCAGTATTTCAGATATGGAATGAATTTATTATGAAGATTTGTTTTAGTTTGTTAACAAGGCTACAAGTTCTACATGAAGTTGCGTACCAAACTATGTTCAGATTTCTTTTTGGTGTTTGCATATTCCTTTATTCTTTACAGATCTCTTTAATTTCACTATTTTATTTTGGTTGTTATTTATTGGAATGTATGAGATTGATAGTATATTATACTTAATTGGTTCTGGAACAAGGAAAAGGTTAAAGCAGCACGTGTTTTTTTTCTTCCTGGATCTGGCAGTAAATGTACAGTTGTCCAGTCATGTATAAATTATTGCCATCCTCTGTTGGATGTTTGCGGGTGTAAACAGAACAGACCTTCCGTTTGAACCGAACACGTAGTGGCATAATTCCACTTAAGTCCCTTTTGTTGCCCTGGAACTGAACAAATAAGATTGAAAGTATTTTTTGTTCATTATTATTTCATTAACCTGAGCTTAGTTCGCTTTCACATGATCCTATCTTAGCCATATGTACGTAAAACTAAATAAACGTAAATGTTCCAAGGCTATTTTTATTCTGGGAAATCTTATGGGATAGTGAGATAAGGAACACGGATAAATAGAAGTTTATTTGGTACATGTTTTGGTTCGCAACGTCATGTTGAACTTTAAAACTTGTTATCGAAGTAATAACAAGTTTTGAGTTTTTGCCTTTTAAAAGAGGTATATTATTCCCAGTGTATAAGAGATATATTACATTCCCAGATAGATGATTTAGAGTTCCTTCCATTGTAAATGTATAATAGTTTGGCAGCATGATATAAAATATTCCCTATATACTCCAATAATATGTAATTTCATTGTTTACCCGAAGTCAAATGAACATGTTAACCCAATACTAAATTGTCGGTACCAAATTGTCAACCCAAACTAATTGTTATCCCAAATTAACTGTTATCCCAAACTAATTGTTATCCCAAATTAAAATGATCATTTTTATCTTTCAGTGTATGTCTTTAATATCAGAAATGTTTACTCTTTCTTCACATCTCAATATTAGATGAACACAATGTTGTTATAACCATCCGAGTTCTTTTTATCAGTTGTATTACTACGATTGAACCTGTATCGATGACCATCAACAAATCGCATTGCCAACTTCAGCTACGTAATTTAATTTCAAGTATTTACAGAGGATGGATTCCACTTCGGATAACGCTAATTCTGTTTCAACAACCATGTCACTTATCAATCCAGAGGATATTTTTTCATCAATTCTATTTAAAAAAAAAAAGGATATTCATCATCCTATGATGCAAATTTGATGTCCTAAATACTGTCCTAATGGTTTATTCGATGCCCTAACTGAGGTAGTATTGCTAAGCTTAGATGAGGAGGATGTGTTTTTTTGTTGTGGATTCAGCTTGATGTTTCATTGTCCACGATGTCTGTTGTTTCATTGTCCACGATGTCTGGTGTCCACGACGATGATTCATAATGCCGCAAGTCTGGTTCTTTGTTTCATTTCGGTCCAGCTTATTGAACTCAAATTATTCAGCTGTGTGTCACCCGTTGAAAGAATTATCGGCAAAAATTGTCACGCATTGTAATTTTAATTGTTACATTCCAACCAGTAGTGTAGCGATCAATGTCTTTGGACAATACAATATTTCGGTATGTTCAGTCCTACTGGGCAGTTTTATATTCACGCGTGGTAGGACAGGGATTTAGTGCGGTTTGTCATATATATTTGCTGAATAATTCAAAGGTCTTTGATGAATGCAGTAACGAATACTACTATAGTAAATATTTAATGAAATACAATCAGCAAAATCACCAGTTGACAGATTGATCAGTAAATATTCATCACTAGATCTATCATGTCTATATAAATTTCAGAAATTTACATCGTTGTTTTTCCAGATGAATTATCGGCGCAAATGGGTGAAAGATTCCCGCAGCGACGTTAAACTCCATATTCACTCACTCACTCCAGATGAATATATACGGATTGCTTCATGAACAATACACATTTTTATATGTTCCCAACGACAGGGAGTTATTGGTTTTCAATGGCAGAAATGCTAATTTGTGTGTCCCATGTTTGGAGGGTATTGACAAGGAAAGAGCATTCAATGGGGTTGTATTACGGCCACGGGAGAATATAACGCCCATCACTTGATGATGAATTTAGTCACTTAATACCTCTGTAACTAGACCCAGTAAAAGCAGTTCACCGAAACTTTAGAAAGCAATGCCTCAGTTTTAACATTCTAGCCGTTGAACTACAGCACAGACTAATGTAGCTTTGTATCCTGCTATGAAAAGGTTTATACATTTAATAAATTTCACATAATTTATCTTATATTTGTTTCCGCAAAGAAAACAAATTGTAATGATGTTTTATTCAATTGAAAAGAAGTGTATATTTAGAATATAAATTTAATTGATTAAATTTAATATAAAATATTCCTAATATGTGAGCAATAAAATCAGACAAATTCCACCTAATAAATGTTATATACGTCATTACAGTTAATCATAAAGGTTATTTATTAATGTTATGCAACCATTCATCCCAGCCTATCAGTATGACAATCTACGGATAACTACCAATAGAAAATCCCCTAGTTCACACCTTCAGACACCTGTACTATAATCACACCCATTCATCATACGTGGCCTCGCTCTTATCAATGGTTAATATAACAATACGTGCATTCTGGCCTACAATTATGCAAAGCGTGTGTGTGTGTTCAGCCATGTGTGTGTCATCTGTGTGTGTGTCGTGTGTGTGTGTGTGTGTGTGTGTGTGTGTGAGGCGTGTGTGTGTCGTGTGTGTGTGTGTGAGGCGTGTGTGAGGCGTGTGTGAGGCGTGTGTGAGATCCGCGTGCATTGAGGCACATGCCGAGGCGTGAACAGAAGGCTGAACCCAGTCATTGGCAGAATCGGTCACCAGCCATTGTCTGATACACAGACATCTGTCATCCTCTTTGGGGGACAGTCGGGGACAGTCTAGAACCGTAGGGGAGAACTTATTCCTGGGAATGTAACTGTCTCCAAGACAAAGACATTGTGCATTACTGATATCTCCTCTTACTCTGTGGAACATACGTACATACACAGGATTATTGCTGACTCTTTCTGTGCCATTGTTGGATATTTTGACTAATTTGATTGTGGTAGGTATGCTTTGTTTGATGGCTATTGATTTGTCGAGGAATTAAATTAGCTTTCTGATGGCTTTCTCTCTGTGTGTCTGGCTGTCCGAATCTGCCTTCAGGCATTGTGTGTATGGGGTACAGAAAATTTAATTTACAGAGATTACATATTTGTTTTGACTATACAGGATTGTAGATTTATCAGGGGCATTCTTCTACTATACAATAAATATATTCCACAAGCTTGTTACAAAACTGAAATTACTTTTTCTTAAAGACTTTCTTAAATGCACTTTGTCTTATAAAGTTGTAGGTTATTACGTTTATTTAGAAGAAAACATGTTCATGCACATAAAACGGCAAAAGTATATGTATTAATGTATAACAATTAGTAAATTGTGATAGATAAGAGTATAATTGCAATATTGTTAATGTTAATTATAGATAGTGTGAAATTAATGTAAATATGAGCCTTTAGCTTGTAATATTCTATGTGAAGACTTCTAAATATAGATATGGATTGAATACGCTCAATAAAGCAAATACATTTCATAAATAGATTGAGTACAAATCTTCAATGACCTTGACCTCTTGCCTCTACAGCCTACACCAAACTGTGTCATTATACTTGCCGTGAGTCATCATATGTTGTCATCATTGTCATCATATCTGGCAATATATAATGCGGTACCTCTTTAACATTAAAAGTAGACATTTGACCGTGTCATGCAGTATGTTTCTAGTAGAGCGACTGTGTTAATTTAATAGTACAATGTATGTGGGAGGGTATAGTTTTTGTGAATGATGGCATCTGCATTAACCGCGATCAATACATTTCTAAGTGTTTGAACGAACGTAGGTGTCGGGGTCTATGGATCCAATGGCTACTCTATCCTCTCTTGAAATCAGGGAAATATTCCGTGCCATTATCCTTGTTGTAGAAATTCAATTTAAACCGATACACAGCGATAGATTAATGTAACATGGGTTGGCAGGAATTCTTAAAGCAAATATTGTTTAGCCGTATGTAAATGCATCTTCGATTTGGTAATTAATTATATTGGAATATCATATTAAGAAAGTATTGTATTATATATAAAAGTTTTTAAATAGGAAATATATCTGGAGAGAAATTGGACGATATTATATGGATTATGAATAAGCATTGTAATTTGATTAATTGGAGGTAAATAAAATGTGCTTTTTATATGGACTTGTGTACATAGCTGAACTATTCATTAATTTCCAATAAAGTATCCTAAATGGTTTTGAAATATGAGTGGTGTCTATGGATATATAGTTGAAGTAGCAGCATTCATGCACTGAAGTACGGTATGTGTGTCTTGTATTGAAGGACATGTCTGCCCTGTATTGAAATAAATGTCCTTTAAATTGATAGTATAGTACTCTTGTCTTGAAGCAAAAGAGCAATCATGAATTGGTCAGAGCACTCTTGTATTGAAGTAAAATTAGTACTATCTTGAAGTGTAGAAACAGTCCTGTCTTGAAGCAAGAGAGCATAATTGTATTCCTGCTTTGAAGTGAGAGCATTCCTATATTGAAGTAAGATGTATACCTGTATTGAAGAAAGAGAGCATTCCTGTATTAAAATAGAAATATTCCTGTTTTGAAGCAAGAGAACATTCATATATTGAAGCAAAAGAGCATTCATATATTGAAGTGAGAATATTCCTATATTGAAGTAGAACCATTCCTGTATTGAAGCAAGAGAGCATTCCTACATTGAAGTGAGAATATTCCTGTATAGAAGTAGAAACATTCCTGTCCTGAAGGAAGAGAGCATTCCTGTATTGAAGCTAGAGAGCATTCATATATTGAAGTTGGAGTATTCCTGTATTGACGATAGAGTATTCCAGTATTGAAGCAAGAACGTCCGTGTATGGAGGACTTTCGGTGAGCTGATTAGTTCCCTATGCCGTTTGATTGATGTCAAGAGCTATATGAACTCACAAGCCATACTGCTCCGATGACAGAACTTGCCAACGTCTACAACACTGGATCATGGCCAGATCATTGAACTGATCATTGGCTGCAGAACACTGTGTACATTTCACGCTGCTGTCAGCCATCGTCAAATATTGCCCTGGCAATGACCGAAATTAATCATTATCCACGTTGGTGATACAGCCAATGTAATATGTGAACAAAGTCTGCGTGTCCTAATAAATCACCGTGGTTACGCGAACTCGGCCCGATATGCATGTACTGTTGTTTGTGTTCGCTTCTGCAACTACCGCAGAGACAGGGCGAGATCTGTCGTATGGCACGCGTCCGCGACTATCTCTAACTTTATCTCCGAATTTATCTCTTTGACTTTTATCTCCAATATGTATGACTTTTAAGTCTTGTTGATGGTAGGAACCTATTTTACTTCCACCATATTAACCTTTATATTCCTGGAGGCACCAGGAAATGACCTACATCAGTGATATGTACTCATCAAAAAAGGAGGAAATTAATTAATATCGGTCATTTTCTGAAAAGTTAATTTTGGACAAATAATTTGCTCGTTTAATTGGTTTTCTGTAATGGACATTATACAATGTGGTACCTTTAATTATGTATATTTACATTGCATGTTTCATATACCTCCCTTATCTGTGTTGTTTAATGTCACTGACGTTTATACATAATAGAATTCACATGCATATTTAAACCCACAAACGACTGGGGTCGCTGAATATCGTATCCTGGAAGCTAATAGCCTGACACTAAAAGGGTTAGCAGCGTGTTAAAGAGGGTTAACCAGTCAGTTGCAGCGAGAGTCGGCCACATGGAGAGGGGCGATCCATGTGTCGGACTGTTGTCATTGGTATGGAATGATGCGAGTTCAAATAAACAGGAATGGAAATGATGAGGGAAAGAATTCTGGTTGTTGTCTTTCCATTTGCTATGGATGGGCATTGGCTGGTGACTGGAATGTCTAGTCTGTGGCCAAGGGAGGTACTGTGGTGTGGTACTGTTGTGTGTTGAGGTACTATCAGGTTTTATTGTCAGGTACTGTGGTAACATACAGTGGTACTGTGGTGAGGTACTATGGTAATGTGGTGTGGTGTGGTGAGGTACTATCAGGTTTTATTGTCAGGTACTGTGGAAACATACAGTGGTACCTGTGGTGAGGTACTATGGTAATGTGGTGTGGTGTGGTGAGGTACTATCAGGTGTTATTGTCAGGTACTGTGGCAACATACAGTGGTACCTGTGGTGAGGTACTATGGTAATGTGGTGTGGTGTGGTGAGGTACTATCAGGTTTTATTGTCAGGTACTGTGGCAACATACAGTGGTACTGTGGTGAGGTACTATGGTACTGCAATGAGGTATTGTGGCAAGGTCAGTGACATGGTACTGTGGTGTGGTACTGTGGTGTGGTACTGTGGTGTGGTGAGGTTTTATGGTGAGGGAAAGTGGTAAAGTATCTGAATAGAAAATCATAGTATAGTTTCGGTGAGGTTTTATGGTGAGGTGCTAAGCCTCTGCAGTGAAGTATCTTCAAGTCATGATCCTCATTGCTAGCTATAAGGATCTGGTCTGACCATGGTCTGACAATCATACGGTTCTTTGAAATGTGTCAGACGCGTAGCAACTGTGAGAAAAACTGGTGACTCGATTCTGGTAATGGGTTGTGGGTCCACTGAGGTATTGAAATTAGTTTTTATCTCGGCTTTATTGACAGTGAATTTTCATTAATATTCAATATATTATTTTTATTAATATTCATGGTCTCCACCGTCTCTAAGTCTGTCTGCGTGCTGTCTGCCTGAGAACTGTTGTCTGGCCAGCCAAAGTGATTACGTTTTCACCACATAGTAGTCACATCTCTATCCCAGTAACCTTTTGACTCGCCCCGAAACGGCATCAGTTTCTGGTGCCCCTCTCCCACTACCCCCTATGCCTGTCTCGAATTATTGATGTCCGTTTTGCAAATTGCTACTGCTAATCAAGCAGTGGACCCAATAGTCTATGGCACACTGGATGTATTCGTGAGTCCATATATGTGCCTTATCTGCCAGGGATGTATTGATCTGTACAGTTTGCAGTTCCAGGGAGCGGACGGTACTCGATGGGTAAAGCTTTGATGACTCATCGCAGACTTCACGATTAGGGGACTGTCCAATTTCTCACGCAATCTACCAAAACTTTATCCCAATGAAAATTATTTTTTTTCCAATATTTTTTTTTCGTGTTTCAACAAATTGTTATTTTTTATAAACTTTATGCTAGAGTACATTTCAATTGCGGATATTGTGATATTTTCTTTTTAAGTTCTGTATTTATATTTTTATTTTGAGGGATTATTTTTGGGTTATTATTATTTTTTTTCTAATTTGTTTTTCACTACCGGTAGTAAGCGTAATGATGTGCTGTTGTTGAGGTTCGAGTGGAAAGTTTTAGATCAATCGAATAGAAGACATTAACATGAGCCTGAGGACAAAGCAGGACACGTCATTGTGAATCTAAATAATGGATGTGAAATTGAGAGAAATATGACAATGCTAAAAGAAATGTTACAGTAATTCATCGCATTTCTATGTTGCCATGGCGATCAATTAGATTGTGCTTGAAAAATCTGGTCACACTTGAAGTGAAGAGAAATATGCTGGCTTGTTTATGGTGAATAATGATAACCTTCATGAAATGAGGGGAAAACATGAGAAAATATATTTCTAATTTTGAATGAGAATATGATGTCTTCGTGATTTTTATAGAAATTATCAGTGAAAGTGATTTTTATGAAAATTATATTTTTTTATGAAAATTATCAGAGAAATATTTATTATCTTTCAATGTTGTTTTATGACTTGATCATGTTGAGCTAAAGCCAATGCAAATTATCATACGAAAATTAGATTTATGTGAATTGAAAACAGTTGTTATCTTGTTACATTGTATTAGTTGGCATAATATTTTTTGCAAATTATATTTAGAAAAAAAATATAGATTGTATGTGAATACTTTTGTATAATTTGTGAGTACTTGTACATCGTAGATACACTGCATATTATATAAAGTATTTGAAAGTCGTTCTGAATGCAATTTAACCCCTATGAAAAGTACTTTGTACGGTATTTAAATAATGCATACAATATAAAGTAACTAACAATTAATGTAGAATACGTGAGAACTGCGTGTCTTGCTCATTAAGTACATGTGTATCACCTGCTAGCAGGACAATCTATCCCTAGTGACATGCTCTTAATCGTGTACTATTTGTGTCTTAATGCCTATTACAGTCACTCAGTACCATTGCCATGGGCTATTATGACCATAGTTAACTAGTGGGCGGGGCGGGGTGGACGAACGTGATTTGTGTGGAGTCTTCGTGATACAGTCGTGACCTCCATTGCATAATCCTTGCGACCTCCATTGCATTATCATCGTGTGTTTAGCGACCTCCATTGCATTATCATTGTGTATTTCGCGACCTCAATCACATAATCAATCCTCATGTGTTTCACAACCTCCATTGCTTAATCCTCATATGTTTCATGACCTCCATCACATAATTCAATCCTCACGTGTTTCACAACCTCCATTGCTTAATCCTCATATGTTTCATGACCTCCATCACATAATTCAATCCTCATGTGTTTCACAAACTCCATTGCTTAATCCTCATGTGTTTCATGACCTCCATTGCATAATCCTTGCATGTTTTGCGACCTCCATTGCATAATACTACTATTTTTTACCTACCTCCATTGCAGAATCCTTGCATGTTTCCAACCTGCATTGCATAATCCTCATGCGTTCCATTGTTTTACATCTTGCGCCATTTCAAGCCATCGCACCTCATCAACTCCAGAGCCCGTGAACTAACAGAGATTTGCAGAGGGCTTCAATATGGTTGTGGTTCACCGGAGCATCTGCTTGGATTACTAACACCATCTGCATCTGCATAGCATTTCTCTAATATCCTAATCATCTTGTTCTTTTCCTTCTGCATGTTTCCTTCTGCATGTTTAACTCTTTCTGTGCTTTCTTGCCGGGGGTAGGCTTTTCTCTCAAGTAAGCTAGGCCAGATATTGAAGATTATTCACTTTAACCTTCTCCATGCTGGAAGCAACTGGAGATTCCTTAACCCCCTCCCTGCTGAAGGCGAGTTAACTTGCCCGATCACATGCAGAAATAGAACTAAGAACACTTTGATTTTATTCAGCAGCGAGAAGGTTAAACAGCAGTACTTCTACCTAATCCAGCAGGGAAAGGGTTAATGCCTGTGAAAGTGTCGACATCTGAGTGATTAATATATCCTTCCGTCTTTATTATTGACATTTCTCAATTTTATTGTATTTATGTATGGTTTTATATATTTTTTATTATTTTAGTTTTATGTTTAGTATATCATTTACTGAGTATTGATTCTATAAACAGGCCTATTTAACTTCTATTCAATCATGTAGGGATAAACTTTATTTTAATAATAATACTGAATTACTGGTATTAAGAGGTATAAGAATTCATTTAAAGTGTTGGTATACGGTACAAGGCAAGTGAAGAAAATTAGCGCGGATTGTTTTCATGTGGAATTTCATCCACGCGGAACCTGGGTGTCTGTGAATTGTCAGATATTTTCACGTAAATCAATGAAGTGTTGAATAAAACATGTCCTGTGGGTGACTGTCATCAGATATGTGTGTGTGCATGCATCGCCTAATGCCATATTCCTTGATTGGTTGTATCTGGTGAGAATAACAGTGATAAGAACACACATTTTTGCTAGTAGTATCAATAAGGTACGTTGAAGATAACAAAATTTGTAAAATGGTTTCACCATTCATTATTTGTTTCACTTTCGTATATCAGTTCAACTCATCATCTTGAAAGCAATGCAGGTGCCACAAGCATTATCAAGTCCTTGTGGAGTATGAAACCCACACTGTGGTCTAATTAAATCCTTGATCAAATGTATTGATACGACTTCCCTGCTTTAAAAAGAAATCACTACTGGCATGAATAATTCAGCCTGTAGAATGAACATCTTTTGACAAGGTATAGAGAACTAAAATTAGCTAATGCTACTATTAGCCTTTGCTAATATTAGCTTTTGATATTCCTTAATGATCCTCTATAAGAATGTTTTCATTTGTAGAGATACGTTTTCTTTGAAGATCCTCATTTCATTGTCAGTATTCATTATGTATGACAATATGTATGCCAGTGAATATGCCATCATATTATGCCAGTATGTATGCCAGTGTATACTGTAATGCCATAATGTATACCAGAGTGCATACTAGTATGTATGCCAGTGTATATGCCACAATGTATACCAAAATGTATACCAGAATGCATACCAGTATGTATACCAGCAATGACATACCATAATGTATACCAGTATATATTCCATAATGTATACCAGAATGTATTCATGACAGCATGTGCATAGAAGCATTTCAAGCATTTCAACTTTGCAAATTAAACAAACAATGGCATGTAAACTGAGCCTGATTTATCACACCTACATATATGTCGGCATGCATGCATGCGTGCATAATACATGACATGTCGTCACCATTCAAGCGAGCAGGTAGATATGCACTCGTGATCCCCCACTGTCATCCCTGGCAGCCAGCCAGTCGAGCGGTAATACGACAAGACGCTGTGTGATATGGATTATTATTACCATGTCTCTGTTGTAGATAATTAGCAACTTGATTAGGGTACGTCTTAATTGCCACCCTTGTGTTTATTGCCTGGGCGACTGCGTTGTACAGACAGATGGCTGTTTGAGTCACACTACTACTACGTAGGTGGGAGATACTGTGGTAGGAGTGACCACTACACTTGTACAGCCTGTAGTATTATCTGTGATAGTGGTGCCAAGGTTCATCTGCTGGATATAGAATACAGTGTGTATTTGTTATTTACTGATGTGGATATAGTGTATACATTTACTGATGTGGATATAGTGTATTTTTACCTATTTTGAAATAACTACCATTACTGAGGTGTGTGGATTACTGATGTGGATATAGTGTATACATTTACTGATGTGGATATAGTGTATTTTTACCTATATTGAAATAACTACCGTAACTGAGGTGTGTATTACTGATGTGGATGTAGTGTATACATTTACTGATGTGGATATAGTGTATTTTTACCTACTTTTGAAATTACCATTACTGAGGTGTGTATTACTGATGTGGATGTAGTGTATACATTTACTGATGTGGATATAGTGTATTTTTACCTATTTTGAAATAACTACCATTACTGAGGTGTGGATTACTGATGTGGATGTAGTGTATACATTTACTGATGTGGATATAGTGTATTTTTACCTATTTTGAAATAACTACCGTTACTGAGGTGTGGATTACTGACGTGGATGTAGTGTATAGTTACTGATGTGGATGTAGTGTATATTTTCTGATGTGGATATAGTGGATGATTTTTACTGATGTGGAAATAATTACTGATATGGATATAGTGTGCTTGTTGATGTGGATATATATAGCATCTATTTACTGATGTGGATAGTGTATATTTACTGTGGATGTAAATGTACTGAAGTGGATATATTGTGTTGACTGGTGTGGATGTATCATCTATTTACTGGTATGGATATTGCGTCTATTTACTAATGTGGATGTAGTGTCTATTTATGGATGTGGATATTGCATCTATTCATGAATGTGGATTTGCTGTGTATACTGATGTGGATATAGTGTGTATATAATACTTCTCTGGATATCATTAATTATGTTGTGTACATTTTAATTTTTTTAACAGAACAGTGAGTTTGCAGAAATATTTTAATGAAAAATCAATGGACATTATATTATACAAATAATTGACATTAAGAAATATTCGGTATTGTCATTGCCTAATCTTGCTTCTATAATTACAATATTTTGATTAATACTAATGATTAGTCATACGACCAACGTTCTAAAGCTACAAAGGAGTGACACGGCCTGTCAGTGTTGTCCAGTATTCTATGGTGCAAGGGAGGCAACACAGATTGTCTTGACTGCAGTTTTCACACTCTGCCACTTCACAGCCATTTCAGCTGTTGTAGAGTACGATTGTTCCGCAGTAAGCATGTCGATCTACACAATTTATTATTCTGAGTTTGAATCTCAAAATGTGTCAGAGGATGGTTGTTTCTTTTGGGAAGGGATAGGGTAGAATGTCATTGTGTACTGCATTCTTCAGCTTTGGTTAACCTTCTCCCTGCGGAAGAAAATCAAAGTGTTCTATTTCTGCATGTGATCGGGGAAGTTAACTCGTCTTCAGCAGGGAGAGGGTTAACCTGAACTACCTGTGGCTTGTCAGGCTTATAATAATACCTAGTTGTTATGGTATCTCATCCCATCATATGCATACCACTGAGATGATGAATATATTGTTGCTGACAGCATTTATTCTTGCACTACCTGCAGCCAGTTTTAGCTCCAATATTTACACGATCAGTTAAACCCTCTCCTTGCTGGATTAGGCACAGATACTGCTCTTTATGGCATCTCTGGTTGCCTTCAGCATGGAGAGGGTTAAGATTCATGTACCACTAAAATAGTTTGTTTGTTTTTAATGATAAAATTGTCAAACAAACGTATGTTGGCGAGTACAATACAACAAACGTATGTTGGCGAGTACAATACATCAAATGTCATTTTCCAAATGACATTGGGGGAAAACAATGCATATCTATTCACTGCGAGTGAAATCTAGTACAATATTTAATTTCCTGATACTTCTAAAGGTGCGTTTATGTGCATTACAATGAAAAGATATTCTCTGTGAAGTTTATTTTACCATGCAGTAGCCCACCATGTATTGACATTTATTCAGATCTGTCATTTGTCTTCTATGAATGGTACATTGATAACTGTTAAACCAATAGACTTTACCAGTGGGCAGTGCTGTTTTAATGTTACCCCTGTGTATGTCGCACTGTCGAGAACTGCTTTTTAATTGCAGATTAACCACCCCAGTATTTGTCCAAGTGATAGATTACACAGTTCTGTGGATTAATAGTTTGTTTGGTTGTTCTGGATGAATTGATGCTAATGGAGTGGTAATATTGTGGAATTTGATAAGTGCTGCCTGTTTTCACAAGTTTGTATAATAGACAAAACTGAATACAATTTAATACCATCAGTTGTAACAAATACTGTGATAATTTATCATAGGAAAATTAAATACCAGTTATTAACTAATGACATTATAGAAAGTGTTAATTGATTTTCAAATATGTTTTTCTCTATTAATCTTGATATAAAGGACGTTTATAGACAATCTTTAAATATCAATTGGACAAGATTTATATTCTGGAAAATAATAGTCATAATATTATATTTCTCTGTTATGTTTTTCTCTTATTATTCTTTATGTAAAGAATGTTGATAAATAAACTTTGGACAACATTTTCATTCTGGAAAATATTATGCTCAATCAATTATTTGACGATATTAACACCAATATTTTACAACTTTAATATACTGAATTTCATTTCTTACTATTAATGAATTATCTGTAGCTTTATTATTAACAAATTAATCGGAGATTAAACCTTTTTCTGTTATTTCTTTTATATATATATATTTAAGAATTACGATCAGTAGTATTGTTATTCAAGCTATTTATAATCAACATCAGAAATTACGATGTCCACATTGATGGCTTGTTCAGAAGCCATTCAGCATCGACGGACATTTGCGTCAATGAATCGAAAGCTTCAAATTCGTATCCAGTTACAACAATAGAGATTCAGTGTCAGGTTAAAGGGATGTAACTCCTGATACCTCTGTGCACGATGTCCCTGTCGGGGAGAGTCGTGTCGTCATGACAACCAGATGGAAGATATCACAAACTCTTCACATGCAGTTAATTGGCGACACTACGTTAGAATAGATGGAGAATGTCGTTCTTAAGTTCTGTAGAACAGGTTTTATGCCTCTGTTGGTCTCGTACATTAATTTAATGGTTGGACTACAGATATGTACGTGTGGTTTACGTTAATTCCATAAAATGTCGTCACGTATGGGTGAAAGATTCCTGTTGCAACATAAAACATAAAAACTCTCTCGCTTACGCGTATAAAATATGCAAAATGTCGAATAATCATGGCTCTGATTTCTCTTTAAGATTTGGTAAATGGGTGAAAGATTCCTGCAGCGACGTTAAACTCCATATTCACTCACTCACTCACTTTCTTTAAGATTTGGTAAATGTTATTGCTAAGAGTGCGTAAATGTTGATTAATTTGTGCAAGACGTTGCATGTTCAGTGTTTAAAGAGCTGACGTGTACAAGTCTTTCAGGTTCTATGCACATGTAATGCATGTTAACATGTCAAAAGGAAGACTCGTAAAGTTTAAAACATAGTTTAACGTAAAATGCATACTTAAAATCTGTACTTAATCTTATTTCATTGCCAAGATGTGATATTTAATCTCTTTTAAGTAAACACATTCATGTCTATAAAACAAGAAAAATTCTAAAACATTAGTCTTGCCATAAAGAAAAGAAATATGTTTAGCACTTAAATATATTTTACACGTATGTTAAATAAGTGTTCTTGATGTTTATTGTGTACTTTGATGACAACAAACACTGTAAACCAAAAGAGCAAATGCATTTCTGTGGTGTTAACTATGCCAATGCTTGTAATGCAAACACACTGTTGTAAAAATGTGTGAGTCATTTACCTGCATTAGGGGTCCTTTGTTGCAATTGTCCCAGGCCGAGTACATATGAGTCATGATTATGTGTGCCACTCATTGACAGCTGGACAAAGTACATAATGTTATTGAATTTTTCATCTGACCATCATACCAGGTTATTTTAGTGTCAGTATCGTGAGTATAGCTTTTGTTACAATGTGATTGGTTTTGTTTAAATATTTCAAATTTTCGAATGAGATGGCAGTTGCAATTTCGTGTATATGTAATTTGATCTTTGTGATATATTAGTGGAAAGGTTTAAATGTGTGATTTAAATATTTGCAATGATGTATTGGTGACAGAGTCTAAGCAATAAGGAAAATTTAAATATAATAAATTCAATATTTGCATGTTATATGCAAAACGAGTAAAATGTTTTAGCATGGATTTGTGCTCAATTTTCAGGTCATATTTTTAAACGTAAAACAATAAACAAATATTCATATACAAACAAACTTTGCAGTATTATTTTTAACAAACTTTGCAGTATTGTTTGTATATGTTATTGCAAGCTTCCTTTAAAGTTAACAGTATTTTCCTTTAAAAGATTCAACATTTAAACTAAACCTCCTTTATAGTTCACACAATGAATAATAAATGAATACAAATCGAAGAAAAATATAATGTATAATCATACGACCACGTTTTATGCTATATAATTCATAACAAAATAATGTAAAATTTTCCATTATCATTTTTGACATAGAGATATTTACAATGACGATAAGAACAGCGTTTGCACAGTGTATGCTTGCTTTCTGAATTATTAATAACCCGGCCAGTGATATATATCTGATTACCACTGCCTGACTAATGCCAGGGCAAACATCAGCTGGGTATTATTGGCCAGTTTAGCTGCGGGGCTCATCTGTCGGAGAAATCAATATTTAGAGACATTCTGTCTTACTGTGAACCAGTTCCATGACCAGCAGCTTCTTGGGCGTATTGGACAGAAAACTGGACCAATAGGTATCCGGTATCTTATCGGTGTATCGTTTCACGAGGCTCTCGTAGAATTGTATATGAATGTTAATTTAAGGGTGTTTCACAGTAGTAAACTCATTTTTTTTAAGTCTTAGCTGATTCTTATCAAGGATGACTCATCAAGTTTTAAGCTTACCATCGCTGGTAATGTTTTGTTGGTGGAGTATTGGTTTACAGATGAAATTTAGATTTTAATAACTGCACATTTTAGTTTTTAATACAAGCACATTTAGTTATACAGAATACATTGGTGCAGCTACCTTCATGATACACAATGAGTTGATACCTCATCAAGACCACATTATATTTTTTCTTTGAGGAATACCATTTACAGTCCTCCCTCGATATAACGCTGAAGTTGGGGTCCATGATATGCCACCCGCGTTATATCAACGAATATAATTGAAGAAATTTTTATTCTTTTTAAAAATTGGGTCCACGTTGGGACTCCGCGTTGTATCAGAATCCGCGGTGCATCGAAGGGCATTATATCGAGGGAGCACTGTATATAAAATATTTAATAGGGGCAGATGCATGATGTGCACAATTTTGAAATGCCAGGACCAGTATTCATAAAAGGGCTTAAGTCAGTTTCAATGCTAATTTACTCAGAAGTGCAGGTTTTTCATTATCCAAAAAAATTGTTAATGAAATACTTAAAAGTTAAAATCATTAACTAATTAATAAAAGGCAAACAAACAAAAAAGCCCAACTATTCAAGGTTCTATAATTTAAAATGTGTGTATTAATATTTACATGCAATGACTGTCATTGTTATATCGTACTGTAAATTAATACCAGCATGTAGCCCAAACATAGGAATAAAAAGGCATACAAATCCCCAAATTATATTATGTTTCTCACTGTTTATAATATTAATTGACAACTAACAATATGATCATGTCGATGAATCAGCATTGTGCTATTATTACCAGTAGGTCAAAAATGATGCAAGACTACTTACTATTATTAACATGAATCACACGATAAGTGGAATTTGAGATTCACTATTGTAATGTAAATTGAGGGTCATTGACTGCTTATTTCTCAAGTTGCATACATCTCCTGCCCAACACATAAAAGTGCAATATTTTATATCACAAGTACTCAAGTATTCCTTATTAACTAATTAAGTATTAATTTATAAGATGACAAAGATAAATAGATTAAAGAAGACCAAATTATTAGCTGATCAGCAAGTGCAATTAAACGCAGATTGTGTTATTAAGTTCAAGCCAGTAGATTGATGACATGTTATCACAAGATATTCAATTTACTATAATTTACAGCCTTGTACATGTAGATATATACTCCCCATGGAGTTGATATGGAAAATTAGGGCACAATGATTTAATAATA
The DNA here is from genome assembly GCA_034780755.1 of Lepetodrilus elevatus. Lineage (NCBI taxonomy): Eukaryota > Metazoa > Mollusca > Gastropoda > Lepetellida > Lepetodrilidae > Lepetodrilus > Lepetodrilus elevatus. The sequence continues at coordinate 21,306 of JAVCKZ010133778.1, forward strand.
TGCAACAGAGATCTTGTGCAATATACAAAAATGTGGTATGACCAAGTACAGGTAATGCAATTTTGGAATAATAGAGTAAAAATTAATTAATAAAAATCGACTAAATCTGTACACAAACGGTCAATGACCTCTTGGTCTTGGACTAGTAATTTAGTTACCAGCTGGTTACCACCATCACAGGATAACATCATAAACCAAATATGCAAAAGAGTATAGCGATAATACTAGACAATATTGCTTCAGAATATTTATAACAGAATCTATTAAAGGCATAATATCACAGTTGATTGACCTGGATAATGGACAAACGAATTTCGATCTGAGACTAATTGCGCTT
>JAVCKZ010133889.1:8581-21631 GCA_034780755.1 Lepetodrilus elevatus
CTCCATGCTGGAGGCAACCAGAGATGCCCTAAAGAGCAGTACCTGTGCCTATAAGTCTCTCCATGCTGGAGGCAACCAGAGATGCCCTAAAGAGCAGTACCTGTGCCTATAAGTCTCTCCATGCTGGAGGCAACCTGAGATGCCCTAAAGAGCAGTACCTGTGCCTATAACTCTCTCCAAGCTGGAGGCAACCAGAGATGCCATAAAGAGCAGTACCTGTGCCTATAACTCTCTCCAAGCTGGAGGCAACCTGAGATGCCCTAAAGAGCAGTACCTGTACCTATAAGTCTCTCCATGCTGGAGGCAACCAGAGATGCCCTAAAGAGCAGTACCTGTGCCTATAACTCTCTCCATGCTGGAGGCAACCAGAGATGCCCTAAAGAGCAGTACCTGTGCCTATATTTCCAGCAGGGAGAGAGGTAACAGCTACAGCATTGTTTACGCGATGAAGTCACAAGAAGTGTGCTGTATTGTTGTGTTAGGTCCTCCCCCTTAATTCTCTGTGTATAAATATTTATAGTGGATCACTTACTGGGTCCTTCCTCCAGTGTCCCAGTGCTAACGTGAAGCACGTGTACGATGTGTGTAAGACCGCGGTAGTCAGCCGAGAGACGAGACTTTGATGGAGGCTGAGTTCTCCGAATGTTTCACAATGACCACGTGGAGGCTACAACAACAAGCAGATTTTGTCGTACCTTCCGATTGAATGCTAATTAACCTTCTTTGTACTGGGGTCAATCACAGATGCCCTGCAGAGCAGTGGATTGTTTTAGTTATATTCAGCTGTGAGAGAGACTAGAGGGAGAGTGGTGGTGTAGACTTTTTATTTAAAAAATCTTTTTTTTATAAATTCATGACTTTTAACCTGAATTATTTTATACCAAATTTGAATCCAACTCTGAGATTATGAAAACATTTTGAGTACTATTTCATATTCAAGCTCCATTTTAATATGGGGATTTGTGAACAAAACTTTAAGTTGAGCATAAAATCGTACTCAAAAACGTTTTGTAATCTCAGGGACTGGTTTGTCTAAAATATGCACGCACGCACACACGCACGCACGCACACGCACGCACACACACTCACTCACACAAACATACACACATGCACACAAACACACACACACGCACGTACAGACACACAAATTGTTGTAATATTATTAACTAAATAGACCTTTGATTACATTCACATACCAGTAAGACTAAATGGATTGTAAAAAAATAAATCACCTTGCCCTTGCAAGGTACTAAAACTTGCATCATTGTTAAAAAGTCCGTAACCTTGGAATGGTACCAAAACTTGCACTATTCACCGGTTCACGCAACACTTGTTATCATCAATCGGTAACGCAGTGCTTTACTACCAGTATGTAGTAGTAATCGGTAACGCAGTGCTTTACTACCAGTATGTAGTAGTAATCGTGGCTGTCCCCTCCCCCCTGCTGGTATGCATATGCAATCACAGAAAACATTTAAGGGTCGTAAATAGACTGAAAGAATGTGGACGTTGTAGAGACAAGGCAAACTAAAACATCTGCCCTGCATTTTGTTTCGCAATCACTCAAGCAAAAACATCTCGCATGGCACTCGTAGAGATGTGCAAGAAGTTACTCGACTTCACCTGGATACTTCAGTGCAGTTCTTACGTTCTCTCAACAAACAGTGTATCATTCAGGTTTGTATCCGCAGTCTCAGATATTGTACCAGCAGTCTAAAATCGTAGCAACAGTCTCAGATTATACCAACAGTGTCAGATTGTACCTGCAGTCTCAAATCATAGCAACAGTCTCAGATTGTACCAGCAGTCTCATATATTGTACCAGCAGTCTCAGATATTGTACCAGCAGTCTCGGATATTGTACCAGAAGTCTCGTAGCAACAGTAGCAACAGTCTAAGATCGTACCAACAGTTTCAGATATTGTACCAACAGTATCAGATTGTACCAGCAGTCTCAGATTGTACCAGTAATCTCAGATCGTACCAGCAGTCTCAGATTGTACCAACAGTTTCAGATTGTACCAACAGTCTCAGATTGTACACGCTGTCTCAGATTGTACCCGCAATCTCAGATTATACCAGCAGTCTCAGATTGTACCAACAGTCTCAGATTGTACCTGCAGTCTCAGATCATACCAGTAATCTCAGATTATACCAGCAGTCTCAGATTATACCAGCAGTCTCAGATTGTACCTACAGTTTCATATCAAACGTGGTTCAAACGGAAACTCATGGGCACATACCGTACATAGATGCTAATGATACCGAAAAGTCAATTGTTTTCCTGGTGGATTTTTTTACTTGCAAATTTTTTCTCTCTCTCCTGAGCTCTCTCTCTCTCTCTCTCACTCTCTTTATTTAGACTTGTTGAATGTGTTTAAGAAATCAGATGCATGATTATATATGCGTGTACTAACAGTGGAAAGAGTGAACAGTGGAAGACAGTTTTGGAAGTGGAAGTTATAGCAATATTGTTAGTGTAGTTTTTCTGTAGCTTGCTTGAAATCTGTTTCACATCTAAGTTACTTTTTAGTCTGTGTCTACATCAATTTACATAAAGCTTTCAAGTTGCAGTTTCAGATACTTTCTATGCACTGCTTTAGGACATTATAGTCTTACTTTAGGACATTATAGTCTTACTTTAGAACATTATAGTCTATTCCAGAGAATGATTTTAGTACTACAAGAGTCGTAACTCACTGCGCATTTACAGCAAGTTACGACTACTCTCAGCGCTTGGAATGGAAGCATAAGCAATGGGTATGCTACATGAGTGAACTTTATTGCCGATGAGCCCCCATGTTGTCATTTCATTACAATCAACATGGAAGAAATACCAGTAGCTTCTAAAAATGCACTTTTTTCCTCTCTCTCTCTCTTTTTCGCTTTCTCGTTCTTATTTTAACCAACTTCCACAGATTCAGTAGTCAAAAATATTATCTCTTCAATCCTAATTCAAATTGGTTTTACCATAAGTTTTTGCACCATCCATTGAACTGAAAACATTGGTGTTTTATCGTCTGGTAAAAACATAAATGAAATTATTGAATTTCGTTTCTTGTTTGAATCAAGAAAAAAATTCTAAATCACCAGAATTTGAGAGTACACACTATAAATATGTTCAAACTTGTCTGATAAAACAGTACTTAATCTCTATAAACTCTCATCAACGCCAATGGAAAGTTTCTGAACAGTTCTTTAGAGTTTGGAACTATACTTTAAGACGTGAAGTAAATTAATGCATGACAGACTCTTTGTAAAGTCTTTTAAGCTGAAGCATCATTAAGAACACACAAACTGGGCATGCGAAGGTATACTCCCCAGGGAGTTGAGAAGGAATCCTGAGTGCACATTGATTCGTTGACCGGGGATATTAATGATGCTTGAGCATGCTTTAGGAGATGGATATGGCACATTATTATTATTATTGTTATTGTTATTATTATTATTGTGATTATTATAGTGATTATTATTGTTATTATTATTGTGATTATTATTGTTATTATTATTATTGTGATTATTATTGTTATTATTATTGTGATTATTATTGTTGTTATTATTATTGTGATTATTATTGTTATTATTATTATTATTATTATTGTTATTATTATTATTGTGATTATTATTGTTATTAATTATTATTGTTGTTATTATTATTGTTGTTATTACTATTGTTATTGTTGTTATTACTCCCCAGGAAGTTGAGAAGGAATTTGAGAGCATTCTGATCCATTGACTGGGGTAATAATGTAGCACTATAAGCAATCTTTCAAGCATAGATATCGCGCAACATAAATGCTCACATTACTATAACTATTATCATTATACTTTATCTAGATTATCACCCTTCATGTTCCATCATTGCCAGCCAGTGTTAAGTACAAGTTATAAATATTGTTAATCATATATCCAATAGAAATAATTAGTACATATAAAACTGAATATCAAATCCTAATTACTATAGCAATAAATATGCCAAGGTTTGCAATCTTAGAACATGTCAATGTGGACATGCTTCGTACAAAACACATGGCTCATTGAAGACGTAAAACACCAAAACGAGGGCTGAAACATTTGCACTGGCTGAATCCTTACCTTTCCTTGCATTAGGCTCTAGTTATTTTATTCCCTGGTTTACAGATTTTTCTGTAATCCTCTGGCAGTCGAAAATAAAAATAAATGTATTTTTATTTTATATACCGTAATTTCTTTATTTTTCAAAGTTTTTAACAGGTACAGTACAGAGGTACAGACACTGTTTCCACATGTTAAAACAATAAAAATAAAAAAATAAAAATATTATAGTCAGTTGGTCGTGTTCATATATATATATATATAATGCAAGATTATAAATTGTCAGTTGAAATTGATCGATATAATTTTGAATAATTGTTAAAACCAGGACATCATTTTTAACACAAGTACAACGTAAACCAGGGTATCAAATAACCATGGCCTAAAGGCGGAAACTATTTGAGAGTCCTCTGGTCATTATGGAAATATCCTACGGTACAAGAAAACAAACATACGAGCCATCATCAAAAATGCGTTGCAGATCTGCAGAGATCATCACGTTCTTGTAGCCGACCCTTCCACAACACGAAGCCGGTCTATCTCGGGGATTACTACCACTCATAAGTAGGCGGAGCAGTATATTTTATTGCTTATGGTGCCCGGGGAAAGAAAATTAGCTTTTGAAGTTAAGACATCAGTGTTATAATGAGAGTAGCGACTACTGCTGTAAATAACTGGAGAACATTTTAGGATCGTATTGGTACCTCTACTCAAAGATTTCTCTGTACGCTTTCCAAACTTTTCTCGTACACTTGACAACATAGGTGAAGAAAGTATTTGAAGATTATTGTTTCTAATTTAAAAGCATTTATTTAATTAATGTTTCTGAACATACGTATGAAACGTCATAGTCATTGCAATATGCCCCTTTGAAATTGTTTCAAAATCGTTATGCAAAGCACAGGTTTTCCCATTCAAGTACTCAGCCAATTTTTGTTTTATCCTGGAATAATTTGTGCCATATGAACTTGTTTGTTCACTTACGAATATGAAACATTTCGTGTTTACATATATCTATGTCTGGTATTTATGTACTATTTAAATGCTATTTACTAAAGTGCTAGAACTACTAAACTTCAAATTCAATAACCAAATAATTAGGTTCAACCTTTTCCAATCTTGGTACAATTATGACAACCTCGTAGAACATTGACATCAAACATTACACAGAAGAGCATTGTAATACTTGACCTTTGGATATGTTTTATGATCACTGTTTCTATCATCTGCCATAGTTTACCATTTCTAACGCCGACTGCTATACATGTGGTAACTTTCTGTATATTTATGTATATCAGTGGTCACATCAAGTGTCTTCTCATGTTATACATACCTATCTCAAATAATCCTGTATTTTGACATAAGTGAACTTCATCTGTTATGTCTACTATTGACATCAATGTGATTACAATATACACATTCTGAGACATCGTCTCCAGTCTATAAACACATGCAAGACTTGTAGGTAATATATCATATTTTAATTAACTCTCTCCATGCTGGAGGGAACCAAAATGCTCTAAAGAGCTGTATCTGTTCCCGATCCAGCAGGGAGAGGGTTAATGGTAGGATACGCAACATATGGCTCCCAAGATTACGATTTTACAGTGAATTCACCAGTGAATGTACAGTGAGTTCACCAGTGAATGCACAGTGAGTTCACCAGTTAATGTACAGTGAGTTCACCAGTGAATGCACAGTGAGTTCACCAGTTAATGTGAGTCCACCAGTGAATGTACAGTGAGTTCACCAGTGAATGTACAGTGAGTTTACCAGTGAATGTACAGTGAGTTCACCAGTGAATGTATGGTGAGTTCACCAGTGAATGTATGGTGAGTTCACCAGTGAATGTACAGTGAGTCCACCAGTTCACATGTTCACCCAGGGAGCAGGTACCAGGTGGGGGGAAACTGCTAGGGATAATTCAAGGAAATTTGCTCCACCTGGAAGCAATATCTATGGCAGCCATTAATCACTCACACTTGTACATCTGTGCATCTGTGCAGCTCTTAAAGGGACAATACTCACCTCTGCATGTAACCATTCACCATATCGGTAGACTGGGCTCCTGCTTACTGAGAGAGAAAAAAAAGTTAAGTCGAAAACTCACCCAGTAACCAACATGGAACCAGTTTACGGATAAATTTGAGTAAATATTGTAAAATTTAGTAAGTATTATGTAAAATGATTCCATCAAAATGTGTGTTTTATAATAAACATGATAAATAAAACAAAACTTCATAAATATATATCTGTCCCAATTCAATATTAATGTTGTAAGTATTTGTAATGTTGTATTAGTAATTTATCCTTATATCTAGGTAAATTGAATTGAATTCCCAGTAATGTTATAGTACTGTTTTAGCCTTATATCTGGGTAAACTCAGCACATGTGGAGCTGTAGCATGTTAATACTTACCATGTAGACACGAGATGGCCACTGTGTTTATTGACACTAACAAACCTGCGTTGGTACCATGCCTGTTTCCATGACGGTTGAAGCATCCCCTTTCCCTCATTCCACTCCCCTCCCCCCTCATCACACACCCATCCCCACCACCACCACCACCACCACCACCCAACCATTGAAGAGCGGACAAGATCTTAGGCAGCATGGTGTTTTCCAACAATCAAATCAGAGTTTTAATTGTTTGAAACATCTCTCTCTGGTGCCCGTTGCATGACGCTCTTGTAGGCTACAACTATTGTAACGTCAACGATTTCTATTGTGTCGGGAGCCCAGTTACAACTATTGTAGCGCTACAAGAGCGTCGTGCAACATGCACCTGGTTTAAAGCCGGATGCTGGTGAAGTCTGAAGTATTGGGATCACAACCTGTAGTGTAATGTGTAGGTGGTCCTGACTATTGTTAAACCTGGAAGAAAAACAAGCTACTTCGGTTCTTTCATGTCTGAGCCTTTCTGAAATGTAACAAGTATTTTCTGTCTGAGTGAAGTATTTTGTAAATCTGGTTCTTTGATAAGATTTTCTCCCCACAGCAACAGCTTTTTTAACCACAGATATGTTCAACTAGGAAATCTTGCTAAATGTTGTCCTTATGTATTCACAAGTAGCTTAGTTTTATGTTTTGTTTGTAAATTCAAATAAATATGAATGGTGGTAGTATTTGCCAAACTGGCTGCCGTTTCCAGAAATTATCGTTGCATAAAGGCATGAATTGGGGAAGAAAACCATGGTTTTACTATAGCAGGAAATAGTATTAGCAATGATTTATACCTGGTACAACCCTTACGTGAAATGCTTAACCAGGGGTGCATTCAAAGACACAAACTCAGTAAGCCGCTTAGCTAAACTGGTTCCCTGTCCCATGTATGGTTCATACAAATCTTGAGACAGTGGCTAGTTTGGTAAGCCACTTGCATCTTTGAACGCACCCCAGAATGTTTACAAAGGTATAGGAGTATTTAGCCACACAGTCAAACTTTCAATGACATTGAGATAACAATTCACTGAGCATCACATGTTATAAGTGTTGAAGCATGTCTTGGATAAGAGGCTTATCTTATAGTATTAGGACATCCTAGTTCTTAGCCACACTCTTGAGTACTTTCAATGACACTGAGATCATCATTCACTGAGCATCACATGTTATAAGTGTTGAAGCATGTCTTGTATGGGGCAGTATGCAGAGGGCTAAGGCATCCTAGTTCGTCGTTATAGTTCTTAGCCACGTTCTTGGGTCTACAGTATGTAGTCTTCCGAGTAACAACACACATGATGTTGAGTAATTTTCCAAACATTAAGAGCTGTCAATGTAAATTTACCACGGCAATGGTAAAGTAAGCAGATCCACTGCAGTTAAAATAGAACTACTTCCTGCTATATGAAGACCGGCACAGTTTACAACCAACCGCCTCTTGAAATGGCGCCACAGAATGTGTTTTGTTATGTCAATATGCCATTGACAACGGTTTACCATTTTTTGGTACAAGTTCGTTTCCCTTTTCATTTTTATTTTACAGTGAATGAACAGTTTTTTTTTAGTTTAACATTGCTGTGATAATCCTTCACAAATTTGTAAAGATTTTTACAATAGAATCTGTTTATTCTGTTCGATAAAAAGCTCCAACACATGTATATAGACAATCATCTTTTTAACTCTCTCTATGCTAAAGGCAACCAGAGATGCCCTAAAGAGAGCAGTACTTGTCAGTAGGGAGAGGGTTAAAAGTCAATTTAGAAATAGTTATTAGAATTGTGAGTGATTTGATGTGTGTTCATTTCATTGAAAGCAGCGTTCAAGGAACTAGCTGCAAGACAGCAAGAAATACTCATCAGCAAGCTCACTGTATGGTGTACACAACAGAACACAAATAACGATACTCATCAGCAAGCTCACTGTATGGTGTACACAACAGAACACAAATAACGATACTCATCAGCAAGCTCACTCTATGGTGTACACAACAGAACACAAATAACGAATGAGCTTGTACAGTGTATGCAGCAGAACGCTACTAGAGTGAGCTTATAATTATGCTGTACAGTTTTCACAGCAGAATGTGAGTGAGCTTATAGCTGTACAGCGTATGCCGTGGAACACGAGTAGTCAGTGAGCTTATAGCTGTATCACATGACGTACAGATCCTGGGATTCAAACCCGATTTTGCTGGATTGTGAGTCCAACGCTCTACCGAATGAGCTGAAGGGGTTACCCCTCTGGCCAAGACCAGTAGGAGCATCTTATATCTCACTCTGCTACAGCTGTAGCCTACAATGTACGCAGGAGAATGTGAATAGTGAGCATGAACGCTTATAGCTGCACAGTATACATGGCAGAACAGTGCAATAAAATAAGCACCTGCGCCTCCGCGGCTCCAGTATGTAGACATGTACAGGTGAAACGACTGTTAATGAGAGATCAGACCCTCGAGAAATATACACACCTGTGCCAGAGAAAGTACGCCAAGAACGCGCAAATGTGTTCGATGTCTCCAGATTCCAATTGCTGTGTTTAGTCTAGTTCCGTATTTGTGTCCCTTCCATTGCTGCAAGTCAGTGATGGCCATGAAATTGTCATAAGTAGCTTATACAGGTACTATTTGCTTCCTTTCTTATGGGAGTTCTTAACTAGTATACTGGCGGAGTGTTTACGTCGTGAGATGTTATTCCCAAGTAAACAGTATAGCATGTTGTTCCTGGATATATAGGTATTGTTTATTGCACGCGTACATCAGGAAATCTGGGAATAGATACAGAGGAGACATATGTAGACGATGTGGACATAAGAATATACGTGTATAAATATACGAATGAAAGCAAAACTGACTTACAGGTATAGATCATGTATTATTATGAATGAAGTGTTCTGTGAGTCTACAACGTATTGATAGATTGTCTTGCATCCGTATCCCCTCAGGCAATGAAGAGTTTATAATGGTCTCAATGTTTTCAATGATATAAATACAGATAATTGTGACAGTTTTTGTGTTTTTCCTTTAAACAAGTTGAGCTTGCTGCATAATATAATAGTAAGAAGTATTTGTAGAGACAATATTTAGGTACCCAAGCTGGTATATTATTTTACATTTATTTTCAAAGATTGAAATACTTGTATTTTCTCCTATTTTTTTCCAAATTTCCAATCTTGTGTAGTTTGTTCCAGATATTACTGTTGAATGTCATTGCCTGGGTACAGTTTGTGTATTGTTTTGATCCTAAAGGAATGGTTGAGCAGCTTGTAATGATGCAGTTGTGGTTTTTTAAGGAGGCTCTTTTGTATGTTCACTTTTGTTAACCTGAATAAAATCAAAGTGTTCTATTTCTGCATGTGATCAGCCAACTTAAGTCGCCTTCAACAGGGAGAGGGTTAAAACTGATATTATTTAATTGAAATCACATTTAATACAATTTTTTAAAAGTGAGAAATTATTTATTGTATGTTCACATTTATGGAAACTGAGATATTATTTAATTGAAATCACATTTGAATACAATATTGCGTGTTCAAATTTGTGAAAACAGATATTGTTTAATTGAAATAACAAAGTCAAAGACAGTAGTTTTCACGACTGACTCTCGTATGTTGCAGGCAAAGACGACAAGGCGTGGAGCATGTACATCGACAACCAGAGAAGCTGGTTCATCAACCGAGACGAGCACACCAACCGCACAGATGGCGGCATCAAGGTCGGCTCTGTGATTGGCTGTCTGCTGGACCTCGACCACAACACGCTCAGCTACTACCTTGACAACGAACCACACGGACCAATCGCGTTCACTGATCTCCATGGCGTGTTTTTCCCTGCGGTCAGCATCAACCGCAACGTGCATGTTACTCTGAAGACTGGAATTGAACCCCCGGTTGACGTGGAAAGTGGAGCGAGCGAGGAGGAATGAAGACAGTCAGCGTCTAGATGTGCCATAAATACTATCCATGCTTTGGGATTTCTGTGTAATAATAATGGATATTTATAACGTGGATTTATAATGTGGATCCAGCTCAAAGCACTATACCGTGGTCAGCAGATCAGTGTGTTCAGAATACATGGTGTTGGACCATCGTCATGAGCTTTAGAAACCCTTCAACGTAGCCTGGATTTGGTTAACCTGGTATTCATGCTTTGTGATTTCTGTGTTATAATGGATATTTATAATGTGCTGGATCCACCCACTAAGGATCCTCAAAGCTCTACATTCTTACCCCCAACGGATTAGTGTGTTCAGAATACATGGTGTTTGACCATCATCATGACCATCTTCTTGAGCACTTGCTTTAGATCTCTTCACCAGAGCTTTGGTTAACCTTCTTTTGGCTGGTAGTGACCAGAGATGTCCAAGAAGTCAGAGATGTAAAATATCACAGTGATTTCCTCATCAATCCAGCAAGAACACAGCCCAACTTCTTGTCAAATTATGTCTCTCACACGATGTCATCTGATGGATAACACATGGCCACAGAACAAAGGTCACGGTGCCATGTCGATGACGCCAGAATGTATATAGGTCACACTGACATCCAGGGCCCCGTTGCTCAAAACAGTTTTAGCTACAATTGATTGTTAGTAAAGTTTTATGGAACAACTGGGAATGTAAGTCTGGTTGCATGAACCTATTTCATCGCTACAATATATTTAGCTAACCATATTCTCAAGTATTGCAGCGATAAAAGTATTTCATGCATTGTACATACGCTTCAGTCCCCAATATTTTACTTACAATCCATTGTAGCTATGAGTGTGATGAGCAACTGGCCCCAGTTCTGTGTAATATTGATTCCTGTACAAGAGGTCACTTTTATTCACCCGCTAATTGGACTCACCTTGCTTCGAGAATCATCTGGAGAGGTATATAATATTTGTGTTTGTGAATTCTGTACATGGTGTTTTATATCTATTGTAGTCAGTTAACCCTCTCCCTGCTGGATTAGGCACAGGCACTGATCTTTTGGGCGTCTCTGGTTGCCTCCAGCATGGAGAGAGTTTATGAACCTTTTTAGTGTGACATTGGAGAACCATGCTTTGACTGTGATGCTTGTAATCGTGGAGTGATGTTTCAAAACTGTATGATATAAATCATGGCTTTAACTGTCCTTTACTGACATAATCCAGACCACTGCCATAGTACAACCATTATGCAGAGAATCGATGTCATAATCTCAATGACATCCAAAGTCATAACTACGAAAATGCACATGATGCCATGACCGAAAAGAGTGAAACATTGCTTTGAAGATAAAATGGTTCCTATTGGAAATATATCATGGTTTAACCCTCCCCCTGCTGGATCACGTATAGGTACTGCTCTTCAGAGCATGTCCAGTTGCCTCCAGCATGGAGAGGGTTAATATGCAGAATTTTCATTTAGCGCCAATGGTGGAAATGTCAGAAATCAGGGTCATCCAATAGGACGTCATGAATTATGTTCTCGCTGACCTTGGAACCATTCTACGGACAAATGGATACAATGGAAGGACTTTATATGAATCACAAATGTCTGATACTGCATCTGAACATGTGGAGCAATGTATAGCTTGTGTTGACTCCGAGTGGACAAAGAATGACAGTTGCATGAATTAAAACTTGGGCAAACTTTCACGAAGTTCTCATTTCCACTAATACTGTAAATCATGAAATTAAATGCGTCACTAATTTAATTGCGATCTCTAGATTTTAGATGTAAATGCAACACCAATAAAATGTGAACAGTCATGTCTCCATAGATGTTTTATCCTGGGTCTTACCTTTTAATGCGCAGCAATTAAATGCGACAATATGGCGGTCGCATCTTTCGCATTAATATTCTGCTCGTATTAATTTCATGATTTACAGTACCATATACCTCTCATAGTTATCAGATGGAAAGATGACTACAAACTACAAGAGTGCTATATGGTTTCTTGGTATGATGGATACAACACCTTCATGAAATCATGGACATGACACCTTCGTGGAATGGTGTCCTGGCCCGGAGATTACAAAACGATTTCATGCTCAACTCAGTTTTGTTCATAAAACGTCATGTAAATTTTGATTTTGAGCATGAAATCGTACTCAGAAAGTTTCATAATCTCAGGGCCTTGCCCCAAGTATACGAAATGTTTTTTTAGTACGATTTCCTATTCCTTAAAGTTTTGTTCAAACGTTCACATGCAAAATTTGAGATGAGCATGAAATCGTACTCGGTGTTAGAATTACGTGGTATGAAAATATATATTCATTGATGTTGAATTTGATTTCCTTTCCAAGGCGATATTAGCATTACTATTATGTATATGTACACTTGTGAATGGCGAGTTAATCAACGGTATATAATAAATGGTCCCTTCTAGTGTTTTTGTCCAGACATGCCAAGTTGGTTCCTTGTCCAGGATGCACATCATGAACAGATCGCCACAAGCTCATTGAACTATTTTAGAAAGCAACACAAAACTTCAACATGGGTATTGTTTCTCGAAGCTCTCTTAGCCGCTAAGGGACCATAGCACTCTCTTAGCAATGTATTAGCTATCGGCAA
>JAVCKZ010134000.1:0-21629 GCA_034780755.1 Lepetodrilus elevatus
AAATAATTTTTATTTTTTTTATTCAAAAACGCAATCGACATATATATGCCGTCGATGGTGTTTTTGAATTTATTTTCATTTTTTGAATTTTTTGAATTATATTTTTTACATAATATATTTTAAATAAAAGTCCATTGAGAAAAAAAATATTAAAAAAATATAGATATATATTAAAAAATATAATGGCCCGATTCAAGTGCCTGTGGTCCACCTGTACTGATGACGTCGAAGGAAAAACCAAAACATATACATAGACTGTATAGATACAGCCTGTCAGTCAATGGCTACTATTAATATAACCGCTATTATACAACGGGTGCAATTCACATGTGATATTTGACGTGTTATATTTTCCAGGATGGCGTTGTGAGTGTAGCTGACCTTGATAAAGTCATGACCTCTGGCCTGGGAGTGAGATACGCTTTTGTCGGACCCTTCGAGACAGCGTATCTCAATGCGGAGGGTTTCCTTAGCTACTGCGACAGATATGGCGACACGATCCACGGAATTCAGCAGTCCTTCGGTGAGCCAGAAAAAATGAACGGTCCCACCATGCAGGCCTTCCAGAAGGAGCTGGAAGACATGGCAGGACCCGTATGTGACATCGCGAGCAGACGTCAGTGGAGAGATCGACGTCTGCTGGGTCTGGCAAAACTGAAGCGAGAGATTGCGCACAAGGAGAAGCTGGACTGAGAATGACTGCCCGCGGACCGGAAGCAGTTTACAGATCATTTGCGATTCTTGTGCTAGCGGAGTTATCGTTTTAAATGAGTACGGTATGAACATCACTGCAAATGGCAAGATGGACACACTCCCGGTGTTGATTACATTACATTACACTACATCAATCAAATGATGTTAAAGTTCCATACATCCAGATTTTTTATTTTCGTTATGCAATATATAGTAATACTCATTCATCATGTTTCACATTTTTTTCGTATATCTTTCACTTCAAGAAGTTAAAAGCTGTCCATCAGATTATTATCAAAGGAGGCAGGGAATCGATTTGAATTTATGATTGAAAACAAAGTTTGGGTGCTTATTCTCGAAACTTCCTTACGATTTTTTACAATCGTACGATGATCCTAACCCTCTCCGTGCTGGATTAGACACAGTTACCTCTCGTTAGGGCATCTCAGGTTGCCTCCAACAGGGAGAGAGTTAAAGATTCGTATGAATTATGACATGAAAATGTTACGCACGTTCTTAGGCTATGAAGATCGTGAAGAACGTTTCGAAAATATGCCACATGGCTTTTATGATCAGTAAACTTTTGGAGGATATGTATTGTAAACACATCTGGAAATATATACAAGGATACGAGTTGCTGTGGGACCAAAACCGGGAGCAACACAACTCAAGAGATTCTCGAAACGTAATCAAGAATGTGAGATCAGACGGATGTCATCATTCACCAACAATGCATCTTTGAATCCCTTCAAACTGTCACATCCATGCGTCATATAGCACAGGGAATGTTGTTCCACTTTGTTTTGCTAGTATACCGTGGTACCCTTCGCTGGCACAATCGCTGGAGGTGTGTCCGTGTATACTCACATTGATTGGCTGCCGGTAAATTGCACTGTATTTTCTAATTTGCGGCGCTAGCGCTAACAGTATCTTTACAGACAGATACCAACGGCCACGTCATAGCAGAACTACTCTCATAAGGCTAAGATTGCGAAGGGTTACGTGGGTACTGATAAAGCAAAATGGAATAGTATCCCGTGAGAAGAGAGTTTCACGATTTGGAGTTTTTAGATTCTTTCTTTAGGTTTTTCTTCAACTGGGCTAGAGCTGCTAATCTCTCGTCCCTCCATTTCCGCTGTTCCGGTAGCTTCTCCACTGGCATCGAGGTGTGGAACTCGTGCTGCACGGTCTCCGCTGTTGTGACGTCATACATGACCGGAGGTGGGGCCAATGTCTCGCATACCTTGTAGGCACCGGCGGCGTAGCGGTTACAGTAGTCTACGATCCCTGAAAATACACACGGAGAAAAAAAAACATTCCGTAAAACACAGATGCTACTCTATATTAATACAGATAATTAATTTTGATATGAACAAAAATAAATGTTCAATCAAACTGCATGAATCCATTGGCCTAACTACAACATATACTATACCAGTTGGTATTATTAAATATAATTATGTGAAACCTGGCGATTGGTTATTTTATACGTATTTGTATGTATGCCTCTTTTATTCTACTCGGACTTAGAGATTATTTCGGAGCATTTTCAGGATACTAGTTTGGCAGTTCATGGCAAGAGAAACCTTCCTACACATGATAGCTATTTGTTGAAGTGGTTAGTATCTGCATATTTGTCCTGACGAACACATTACGTAGAGTTTATGCGTGTGTCTGTGCATGCGCGTGCATGTGTGCCATCTGCATTCAGATCTGCATCATGCCATCTGCATCCTTGTACGTACCATCTGCATTCAGATGCATGGTTTCCAGGGGTCCAATGAAGGCATAGCGGGGTCCCAGACCATCGTACATGACTCTGTCTATGTCGCCTGGGCTCAGGACACCACTCTGCAAGTAAATTGGCCAATACATATCTTTATCACCGTCTTACAATAACGAAAACAACAAACCATTATAAGAAAAATAGTATATAAAAGGTATAAGTAGTATGCCCTGCAAAGTCATTTGGTCGCAGGTGAACCTTTCCCCTTTGCAAGATCTTTGATTACCCAGACGAGAACAGAATCACCGGAAGTTGCATAGGAAACTTTAGAATAGGATCTTTAAACGGAGACCATGGATTATACTCAGATTCACAGAGCATTTAAGCAAGAACCCAGCTTGTCTTGATCATGAACATATTTTTATATTGTAAACCTCGAATCAATCCAGGTAATGCAAGCAGTAAATAATTACCTTCAGCATATCCCAACATTCATTGATGATGGCATACTGGATCCGGTTAACCGCAAAGCCTGCGACTTCCTTGTTAAGTGTGACAGGGGACTGGCCTATTTCTTCCATTAGATCACGTGTCCTTTGCGTCACTTCCGGTGACGTCCATGGAGCAGGCACTAGTTCCACCAAGGGAATGAAGTATGGCGGATTGACCTGGTCAATCAATGTCAAATGTAAGATAGAACGATCAAATACACTGATAATGGTTGTATATAATATATTATTCGTGCATATCCCAACGGTGGCCAATGAAGTGATGCTATACGACATTCCGAACAACATTCCACTAGGTATCGGACAATTATATTTATCTGAGGTATCTATCATTTGACTTCTAGGACATTACTCATTATAGCCTACTTTGGGCGGTTACGCTATTTTAGCCCGGAAGTGTCGTTGCGCATGTCTAGTTGTTGATAGACAAGCTTTCGTGCTTCGTGGGCCGTCCTATAGCACGTTCGTAACGTCACTTCAGCATTGCTTTCGCGACTTCGCGCGAACTCTAGCATTGCTCTAGATCCTCGAGAAACCGCCCGAAGAAGGTTTATATTACGTAGTGCGTAGTACGGGCCAAGAAGTCCCATGTATTTGGCTGCACATGATCTAATAGACATGGCATTGTGTGTGTGTCGGTATGTGCGGTGTATATGTATGTTGGTACAAATTGCAGAGAAAATAAAGGTACCTACAGGGTGAGCAATGAGAACATTCTGTTTGTGTTTGAGATTCTCGGAGAAGTCTGATGACCGGATGCAGCTGCTGGAACTAGCCAGCACCATATTGGCTGTTGCATGCTTGTCCATCTCGGCGAATACTCGTCGCTTTAGGTTGACGTCCTCTGGGATACATTCCTAGTAGGGAGGATCAGACGATGAATGGCATGTTACGAGCTCTGATTACATGTTATGGTTACAATATATTGGCACTAGTCCTCTTGCCGAAGCCAAATGTGACAGTGCTTAATGTATTCTAGTGGAGAATTAGTGAACATTTTAGATTTCTTTGAATTTTTACTTGGCAGTCTATAATTATATTATTATCAGGACTAGTGCTCTATAACAATTAATCTTCTCATGCACAGTAAATAAAAAACAAAGAAGTTAAGTGTCCCGGCCAAGACATCTAACGACAAAGAAGCATAAGCCAGGCCCATAGTAACGATACATTTGAGTACAATTTCAACCTCAAGCTCAAATGTTAGATGTGAATTTGTGAACAGACCTTTGAGTATGAAATTGTAGACCTACTCAAGAAAGTTTCGTAATCTGGATGTGAAAGTGTCCTGCCAGAATCCTGTCTGAGCATGCAACAGGACACCTAACTGCTTTTACTTTGGTGCAGATCCATGAGATCAATACAATATTAAGAGTGTACTTCCATTTACTAAATTACTATAAGCACTGACCTGCACGTGTTTCGCTCCCGCCATGCACTGCGCGAGATCGCTACATCCGGTGATGAGGTCCGTCTGCTGGGCAGCAGAGAGTTTACCTCGGAGCGTTCCCTCCTTCTCGTACCGTGCCAGCGTTTCTCTGATGACGGAGAGGGCTCCTGACACCTGCTCCGAACTCGTGTCATAGATGTTGACCTTGTAACCAGCCCCGGCGAATATCATAGACCAGATACGACCTATCAGCCCACTGAGAAAATATAGAAACCTTATTTTTTTTGCAGGCTCTTGCATCTTGTGAAATAAAAATGCGTATAAAAACAGATGGTGGAATAGTATCATTTCTCGAAGCTGTCATATCCACTATGAGACCATTGCGCTCTCGTACGTGCACGATCCCCAGGTATTTATAAGAGCGTTATGAGAGTAGTAGATAAGAGAGCTTCGAGAAACGAATCACTGCAAGCTAGGCCTACCACACAGGGCTATTATAAGTCCGGTATCTATCAATCTATGATATTGCTTATGAAAGGCAATGTCCGCGACCATTAACACCGGGTTTTTTTTTTGTATAGGTTCAACCTCGGACCGTTGTCTACATCAAGTCCGACGATGTACCACTGCGCTAAGCTCGTACATTTCCGTGACCGCGGTGCGAGTAGGTCATGAATGATTCACGCAGAGTTACCTTCTCTTGGCACTTATGTATGTCGAGTATGAACATTTACTACATCAATCGATTTCTTGGTACACACAATACTAATTGAATGCACCTTTCTTAAGGCAGTTTCTCCGTGTCCCTACCTCCCAACAATGGCGATGGTGCCACTGTGTGCTTCAGCCATACTTCCCTGTTACGTTGAACGTTGTACGGCTACACAAGTATGAGGTAGTAGCCAGCTGCAGGTAGCTAGAGCACGTGGACACACTGCAGCCTACAGGGACAGATAAGCAGGGCAGGCCAAAGCTAGCGTTGTCGTCCGATTGTTAGACCGTAAAGCTCTGTGTACACTGACTGGACACATTGTCCCAACATTTTTCCAACATCTGATTTTAGACACTGTGTACACTACAGCAACATTTCTCCAACATTTTTCAAACATGTTGGAACACTTAATTAAATGACATTAGACTGCTATTTATATTTTTAAATAATAAAACTATTAAATATGTGACTAGACTATATGTGCATTAGGCCCCCACTAGATCTATTTTATATAAAGTTAAAACTACAATCGAGGCTTAATACTAGTATTCTCGAATTCTCGACCACTGATTATGATACAAGGCATACTATCATGTAATTTGCATAGGGCGTACTACTAAAACAAATGTAGCCTATAGGCCTATATAGGCTATGCACACAGGCACTTGAATATTAAGAAAATAAAAATCACTATCAAACATACACCCTCTGACAACACCGTAAATATCGGCTATTTACGGTGTTGTCAGAGGGGGTATGTTTGATAGTGATTTTTATTTTCTTAATATTCAAGTGCCTGTGCTGGATATGTAGGAAGAATTTGTGATCAGATAACGTTGAGTAAATATGTGCACATGAATACAAGGACAAATTAAACCATGACATGTTGCATGCGTTTTCTCTTCTTTATTTTTGTTTAAATCGGAAGTTAGGGTGACTTTCAAGATATTTCGCTTGAATCACGTCTTGTCTATTTATAGGCAGGGGAAACCTGCAACATCCAGTGTTGAATCTTGTAGTAAACCTGCAAGCACGTCAATGTCTCAATGATGATATAGTAGACCTCGCATATAATGGCCTCGCATAAACTGGACACTCGCCTATAACGTACTGAATCTGAAATCCCGGTCCCATCTAACGCCAATTACGGCATATTATGCGTATAACGGACACAACTATAGCTGGTCCAAATGAGTACGTTATATGCGAGGTCTACTGTATCTATACATTTCCACTCTACAGATTGCGCATTTAGCTGCAGTTCTGTATAAGATCGTCGCAAATTGGTGAAAGATCCCGCAGCGGCGTTAAACTCCATATATTCACTCACTCACTCTGTATAGGACGGTAAAATGTACACTATTGTTTTTATTCTTGGTAAACTGCTGGTGTGGAGCGATTCATTGTCATACTGTAGAGGTGTGTTTGCTCATCCTTCTTTTTAACAGTAGTCAAACTGGGAAGTACATAAACAGCTGATAATGGGAATGAACCGCCACTTACAGTCACAGACTCACAGCCCCAGTCACACCGGATCGTACGATTTCTGGATCGTGCGATTGGTGGCGATTTGTCAAAGGTACGACCAATCGGAAATGTTTACGACGATATCCATAGCCCAGTAACACCGGGCTTGCAACCAGGTCACGACGTAGCTGCGACCGAAAAATATTGCAATCGTGGGAATATCGTACACTTGTCGCACTACCGATCGTGAGGTCGTACCACAGGTGGCACCACCAATATTGTCAGGTGGCACAACCAGTTGCACGACCAATGGTGCGACTGTGGGACCTGCGATCAACCACGACTGGTGGTACGACCTGTCTGCAACCTCTTACGATTTGGAATCGCAGGTCAGAAGTTTTGAACATGACCATCGAACTTTCTGCGACTGTTTTTGCTGTGGCGATCATCCACGACCTCTGCGACTAGTTGCACGCTCTGTGTACGATGTCCCCACGATTGCAACATGTTTCGGTCGCAGCTAGGTCGTAACCTGGTTGCAAGCCCGGTGTGACTTGGCCTTTACAGTCACATATTCCCTATAGTATAGATAGATGCGTTCCTTGCCGACAATTAAATATTATCTACCATTTTTTCGGCTACGTGTATGGCAGTCACGTTGCATGTCGACTTACAAGAAATATTACAATACTAGCAACAGTCATTCATCAAACAAACAAACAAAACAATCAAAACATTTGGATGAACAATACTTTTAATCATCATCTCTTCGTACACCGTAGTATGGACGTTTCAGTATACCTAAACCACACAACATGGGGTGTATCACACATTATGACATGCATATTAAAAAAGTATCATTTGATCATACAAACGTTAAACGTGATATGCGCAATCGGGGCAAGGGGAAAATGGGGGACTAGCTTGGACACAATGGACAAATATATGGGTTTTAGGTATAATATTCACATACAATGGTTTTCTTGTATAGATATAAAATGCCTCAGTATCAAAACTATAGAGATTGAGATTCCTACATCTTAGACCTTCGTGAATATAATATTTTAATGTTCAACACAGTGTTGAAAGGGGCAACGACTCAAGTTAGAAATAAACATATCAACCCTCCTAGTTAAAATATTGTCTTCATCAATAATTTACATTTATAATGTACAAACATGATAATTGAAAACAGATAGCAGCATGATTTATCAGAGAATAACAAATGGTATCTAGTATCTACACCATTAGGCCAATGACAGCCCATACTAAAACTACATTCTTGAAAATTTAGCAAGATGCTTGAGTATTTTCTGAAGCGAGTATTTGAATTAGTGGTAGGCTACGATAATATAAAATGTTGAATGCACCACATGTATGAAACTTACATTTAATGTAAATAATTTACATATACCGGGTAAGAATAAAAATTAATAAAAATTAATTTCAAAATGAATTTTATTATCTTTTTGTTACTTTTTGTTACTTTAACCAAAATAATTTGTAATACTTCTGCAGGTACTTTTTTAGAAGAGTTTGATGAAATACTATGCAACTGTAATGTGTAATCTAATAAGCTTGAGTGTAACTCAATTATGCATTAATTAGATTGCCTAATGTGCATTATAACTAGCAAAATGAGATATAAAATGAATATAGTGAGTGAGTGATGCAAACATACTTGTTCTGAAATTCAGTATACAATACATCATAAATCTACATGCTGTCGTGTACACATCATCTAACAATAAAAACTAAATAAAAATCAACAGTAGTAGAAAAGTAAAAACAAAAACTAATTCATCATGCACCAAAATAAACATAGCAACTGTCCTCCGTATTTCATTAAAATATAACTGAAGCAGATCTTCATACACAGTAATACTGAAAGCACAATCCATTCGTGATATATATGATGGTTACCATTGGTATATGTATGTTAATAGTACATTATATGAACAGTAAGAGAGATTCCATTGGGGATATATGCTGCCTAGAAAACTATTGCAAGTATACATGTATATATTGATATTCAAGACTTGAAGATTATTTATCGTAAAGTAAAACATAAGATACATGCCATGTACAGTATTACAAACTTACAAATGAGAAGTGAAAAACATCAATATTTCTTTTCAAACTGATTCTCAGTGGTTTAAATTGTTTGGCTAAATTGACAACAAACATTGTAATATCATATGATATTAATACAGTAACACAAACTTGGAGACTATCTTCGTTTTCCAAACAGGAAAGTATGCATTGCAGATATTCAAATATTATAGTTTGGGTTATTATCCAAATAATATCAAGTAAAGGGTAATATTCAGAAAATAAAATCTTCCGTTTTACATAACACCGAGTGGCAAATTGGCAATTGACAAAGCAAATGAAATTACTTCATTAAATTTGACTTGAGAGATCATTGATACTTGTCGCAGGTCTACATGTATTTTGAAATTTGATATGGAAATATCGTGGTTTGATCGTCGGCCAATATTATAATAATACTCAACAAAATTAATTAATACTGGGCGCACACTAGCGATTTGCGTCGGATTTCGATCGCCTAGTGCTCCAAATATCAAAACATGCTAGACATTGTGTGATTATTCAGTGAGAATAAAAATTGCAGTCGCCGGCCACCACACGCTTGCGATTTTTTCCGTCGGATGACAAAAATCGGCGACAGAAATCGCTAGTGTGCGGCCAGAAAAAGGGCCACTGGCCATTTTAAAACATATTAAATTTAGGTGCATATTATGTCCAAAATTCTACAGGCTCCAGGGACTCAAGAACTTTCAGACACATTGGAAGAAGTATGGCACCAGATTCCTCAAGACAAGTTCTGAAATTTGGTAAACTTCATCACAAAGTATCTGACAGTCCTTAATTTATTTTGTTGAGTATATTTCTTATATACAAGGTATTTGTTACAAGGCAGTGTATACATGTTCCATAGATAAAACTATTACAAGTGATAATGTCATATCTTCACAAGGATAGATGTAATAAATGCATATTAAAACTTAAAATGGAGTATTTACATAGGCTTGATACAGTTCACATTCGTATGATCTTTACAAATTATTTTAAGAATTCACGCATTTTTCATAAAATTCATATTTCTTTCACTGTAAATTCAGTATTATTTGTGTGTTTGTTATGTTATATAATTGTAGGAATATTTCACCCATATGCAGAAATCACAATGCTCACTAATTAAAACAGTAGATTTAACCGAAAGACCGGTACATAAAATATTTTTCACAACATTATTAGCACAACAGCAGCACTTCTTCAAACCCTGATAATTACAACGTCAAGCCTTTCGGTCAAACAGGCAGAACACAGCACAACCACATAGTAACAAAGGGAGATCACTGTCTCTGGAAGGCAACAAAGTGATGTAACCATAGTCAAAATTAAACTATCAGTTAAAAATGTAAATATCATGAACAATGTTAGTGTCAAAAGCTAGATAACAAACCTAACTACGGTACCTACTTCATTCATTCCCACGCTCGCGATCAGACCGCGCATGATGATGGTTGCACGTTGCATACAGATGTTAGCCGACATTGACAATGATGTTGGTCTTGGCACTGTGTGATTGCAATATACATGCACTGGAAACTTCAGAGGTAGTTGAGATGGACACACAAATCGTACACAAACTCTGAATGGCACTGTTATTATAGAATAGTTGAACATCGCAATATATAGTTTAGATCACATAATACATTGCAGTCAAATATTTTAATTTTATTTTATTTTTTTAAATTTTTTTATAATGTCTTTATTTTTCAAAGTTTTAATTTATTTTTAAATTGGTGTATTTAAAAAAATGTTGAATGTATTTTAATTGAATATATTATTTACTACATAAATACACAGGAATATTCTTAACAGTACTAAGTGAGTGATTATGATCAAAGTTTAATGTTGCTCCGTGAATCTTTCGCCCATTTGTGACGACATAACAGTATCGAAAACTTGTAACAGGCGGTTTTCTAATGAGCATCATCGTTCTCACTTCCTCCTGTAAGTTTGCTTGGCAGTGAGCTCTTTGCACCGAGTCAATACTGATTTAGCGATTAAAGTAAGACATTGAAGTAAGACACTATGTCTGGCCGGAGAGAACACAGTACATGGCATAGACATCATGCCTGCATTCCACAACAGGGTCATACGGGTAGCCGGGACATTAACTCGAGGATTCAGTCATTTCCTGATCGTTCTATGACAATATACTTACAGGAGAATATCCCGGACAATATCTGCTAGACAAATCCACCTGGAGGTTATCCCTTGGGTAATATCCCCGCTGAGTATCTCCCCAGAGCGTGGGTTATCCCTTGGGTAATATCCCCCGAATAATATCCCCGTGAACATCTGCTATAGCAAAACCATGGCACATAACCTGATAAAAACAAACCCAGACTACGGTACGATCCCTTTGTGAAATACAGGCCGCACGTTCAAAGACCGCCACAGCAAGGCCATGATGGTATCATAGACAAGTGCGAATTTGGCTTTTCCAATAGCAAAAGACTCAATATCTCGATGGCACAGAGGATATTCCTAGAAGAGACAGCCTTTAACCCTCTCCCCGCTGAAGGCAACCGGAAATGCCCTAATGAGCAGTGTTTTTGTCTAATCCAGCAGGGAAAGGGTTAAACGAACAGTCTTCCGCTTCTGGAACATGACAAATCGCACGTGCCTCGGCTTTTGGGTCGAGCTTGCGCTAGAGGTATGTCCGAGGTTTGTCGTCTTCCTCGGTGCCTACGTTCCTGTGTGTGACCACCGTAGGCGCGTCCATGTCCTCACTGTGTTTGGGCGAGTATCTTCCCAACTCTTCCTCCTCCGCCGCCGAGCCCACAGGCGACGCGGTCACCTTCCCGCCGCTTGCACGGATCAGCTCAGTCTTCAGGATGATCTCTTGCGTCACGTACGCCTCGCGCCTGATCTGCTCCTTAAGGAGCACAGGCATGTCTGGGATGAGCCAGGCTATGAGGCTTGTCACCACCACCACCACATTCTGGAAATACAGACATAGTTTAAAATGCTAAATGTGTGTCACAAAAAAACCATAATCCAATGGTCAAATTTCATATTTTAATATTTTTAAAAAATAAAAAATATTTATATTTGTAAATTGGTTTGCCACCACCACGACCACATTCTGAAAACACAGACACCATTTAAATTTTAAAATGCTAAATCAAATGTGTGTCACAAACAAATCAAATTCAATGGATAATATCACATTACAAGAATATCATGATCTTTTTTTTAAAAATATTTCTTCAAATTTGATTTGATTTGTTTACATATCGCTTTTTAAATTGTAAATTGAGAATTTAAAGATTATTTCACTTGTATCATGACCTGTTAGTTTTAGGACAGGAGTAAACCTGCAACAGCTGTAGCGCTGAATGTTGCAGTAAACATACAAGCACTAGCTGGTACTGACAGATCACTGTACATTGACACGGTACAGACAAGGTCGGTATTGTCTTGCCCATTGCAGTAATCCATTGATAAACAACTGAAACTTCACACTCACCTCAAAGATGACGACAAAAGCCAGCTGTGCTGCGAGTACATGCCAGAAAGTCTCAGACCGCCGATACGGCTTTTCAAAGTGCCAGGGAGGATTCCTGAAGTCCTTGTACCTAGGATGAAAGAAAGACACATGATCAGTACCTGAGGTTTCGAAACCTTTTGAGTACAATTTCTATGCAGATTTAGAGCTGTATACCGGCACTCGTTTTACCCATAAAACATACTAAAAGTGGAAATGATTACAGCACATGCGCAAGAATACAGGAGCAAAGGGCAGAGGCCAGGGGTCAGATGGGAGTTAAATTTACTACTGCGTCACTAATTTAATGCAACCTTTAGATTTTAGTCGTAAATGCGACACCAATAAAATGCCAACGGCCATGTCTCTATGCATGTTGTCCTCCAAGTCTTACATTTAACGTGCAATTAAATGCGACAATACGTCGGTCGGATTTTTCGCATTAATATTCTGCTCGCATTAATTTCATGATTTAGAGTATGTAATCGGGGGATTCCCTTTCACAGCTCTTGGAACAAGAGAATAATACAATAAAAGAAACGAAAAAGAACAAATGTTTTCGTTGTCAATACCTGCACATGTCTGTATCCTTTACGAAGCTATCGCCAGGCCGATGGTTTGCCTCAAAGTCAGTAGTGTTGAAGTGTGCAAGGGTAAAGTTGACGTAGCCCTTGTAACTGTTGTCTGGACTGTATCGCAATCGATACACCAGTCTCGGGATCGCTTCGGATGTAAGGGCAATAACGAATGCCTGGAAAATGTTAAAAAAAACATGATTGTGAATGAAAGAAATCAGTTAAGTCTAAGAAAATAGGAAACTGTGGTGGAATTGTATTCTTATTTTTAAATATGTTTTTTAAATTTGGGTTTAGATCCACTTTAAAGATTATTTCACTAATATCATGGCTTAACAGTTTTTAGAGCAAAATAAAACACACAAGATCTGTAGCTTAAATGTAGTATAACTGATATTATTATTTTTAATATTGGGGTTGGAGTTTAGGTCTCCTTTCAAGATTCTTTTATCTATATCAAAGCTTGTCAGTATTTACGGCAGAAGGGGTGTGATTATGGAGTTTAATGCCTCTGCAGGAATCTTTCACCCATTTGCAACATGGTCAGGAAGAAACCTGCAACACCCATAGTGTTGAAGGTTGCAGTAAGAATATTATACAAGTAGTGTATTGTCAAATAAATAACGATGATTAGTAGATAATATCATCACTGATAATGGTGACATTAATTATTTGTTCATGATGCAACAATCTTTTCGTTCTGCAAAATGCCTGAGACATTCATGTTAGATTCTATGTGATGTCACATAAGTAACAAGGTAGATAATGCTCAAATGCTTGGATAGGATACTTACATTGGTGATGATGGCAAACCGGGATATACTATAGAGAACACTGTACCAGATACCTGCAAGATTACAGAGCGTTACAAGAATACTCAGGTGTGGAGATTATGACACAATTTTGAACGTGATTTCATGCTCCTCAAATTTTGTATCAGGATTTATGAACAAAACTTTGAATTGATCACAAAATCGGCATCAAGAAATCATTGTAATCTCAGGGCCATGGTACTGGAAGTTAAGAAATATCATGCTCAATTCAAATTTAGTATGATGATTTATGAACAAATCCTCCAGTTTGAGCATGGAATCTTACTCTTAAAAAAAAAGGCTTTGTAACCTCGGCGCCAACTTGTATTGAAAATATCCTCATGTCAACAATTAATTTTTATTGGTCAGAGAAGAGCCATTTTGAAAGACCTATAACATTTTCTTAAAAATTAGTGAATTATTATTTAACGTCACAGCAGGTATCTTTCACCCATACGCGACAATCAATATTTAATTATACTTTTAAATTATGATACTGATTTAGTATTTAGGATTTAGAGCCACTACACTTACCGATGTCGGCAGCCTTGTCAGCGACCGGCCTGCGTAGGTGAGTGACGAACTTGGCAGCGTCGACGCGGATCTCGATGATGTTGTTCAGCAGGCAGAAGATGGGAGCCAGAGGGAAGGCCGCACAGAAGATGGTCAGGAAACCAAACTGTAGCACTGGAGTGGGAAAGGAAAGCTAGATATATTGAAATAATACCTGCGCCGTTTTACTTACTTCTGGCGGCTAGACTACTTGGGCGTTTCCGATTATATTATCCTCGTTGTCGGATAAATTCATTACGTCACCACACACTCCGACAACTATCCGCAGTATTCTATTTAAAAATTCTTGTGCTCCGAGGATTCCGACAACAAAATCATTTTCTACTAAATTGTTTTTGTGGTTTCAGAATATTAAGGAAAGCTTGAACTATGTAAATGTGGATCAGGCCCCGACGTTGTACTCAGAAAGTTTCGTAACCTCGGGGCTAGGTTTATAACATTTTTCATGGGTTAAGCAATTATTTTCAGTTCACGGACAACTGTATAGCGACAATTTCCGTGAGTGACGTCATAGATTACTATATAAAACTCAACATTCTAGACGTTTGTTTACTGTCCTACGTACAGCGAGTTGAATAATTGCTCAAAAAATGTGTTTTCGGTGCCATTCTATTCAGAAAAGCTTGGACAATAGATAACTGGATCAAACATTGACTCCAACTCACCCATCTCCAGGTACTCGTAGAAGAGCGCAGTGGTTTGTGACGGCTGCAGTTTGAAGTCTTTCTCCCATGGAGTTTTGGCAAGCTTCTGTTCAATTGTCTCCTTGGCACACTTCTTCTTTATCAGCTTAATCAGCTTTCTGTGGAGAGAAGTTGAAATATTGGGGTTTAGAGCAGCATTCAAGATTACTTCACTTGCATCACGGCTTGATTGTTTAGTGTCGTACATGCTCCGCTTGTACAATGAGTGAGTGAATATGGAGTTTTAGCGTTGCTGTGGGAATCTTTCACCCGTTTGCGACGAGCCGCTTGTACAAGACTGAATTTCCACCGGTTGCTGGTACTAGTTCAATAGAATATCATGCTGCAGTCGAGTCATAAACATGGTTACTATAAAAAAAATAAAAAAATAAAAAAAATAATAAACATGGTTACTCTACAAAACCTCAATATTCTTAACTGAAAATCCAACCAATTAATTCATTAGTGTAGATAATTTAGATATATTTCTATGTTGTCTAGTATAGCAAATATATCTGGTTTAGCGAAAACATCACATCTTGATATATAAAAATAAATAAAAAATAAAACAAACATGAAACTTACGGTAGAACAATTTCAACAAAGTTGTTTTGTATGAGTTGTTTGCCGATCATGATAATGGCCAACTGGATGCAGAGTTCTATGAGACACCCGCCAGCCTCACACTGAAACAATAACAATAATACATGTACTACTACTACTACTACTACTACTACTACTACTACTACTACTAGAGTAAAGTCCTGGGAGTTCTATAAGACACCCACCAGTCTCACACTGAAATATTCACAATAATACATGTAATACTACTACCACTACTACAGGGGCGGATCCAGAAAATCAACTATATTCGGAGAACATTTTCTTACCTCTTCTTGTCGGGCGCCAAATATAGTTCTGTACTTCCCCGGACGACCAACAAACCTGATAAAAAATAAATCCATGATTATGTACACTCTCGAATCTGTCATTATAAGGCGGGATGCTATATATAATACGAGCGGCATATCATGGATATCCCAGTCAGTGTTATATCATGACAGATACACTGTATACAGGCATGTGATTGGGTGTTGAAAAAAACAAAATGGAATGTTTTTGTCATATATATATAAACATGAAAAAAAAACATGAAAAAGTTACATGAAAAAAAAACATGGAAAAAAATACATGGGAAAAGAATCCCGAGAATTCTGGTGAAAAAAACAGGGGAAATCACATGCTCGTGTATACTGACCTGCCCTTGAAGAATGCAATGTAGAATATGGAAGAGAAGTAGTTGACAAACTGCAGGGCGAACAGCTTAAGAGTGATGCTGCTGTCGTACTCGCTCTGAGTCCGAAGGCACTCCCAGTCTGTTAGCTTGAATGCCAGGAATCCGTAGATCTGTGCGTAGAACGAAGTGACATACATGTACACAGGCATGACTACAGACAATTGTGATTTCAGGAGGAGAACAAGCCTGGTGTCTGGGGGCCTGCAGCCAAGTCCAGTGAAATTAAATCGTCTCTTGGACCAAAAGAAATATCAGCGGATTTGCATGCGGAAAATGTTATTCCTTGTGTACTTGCATTAACCCTTTGCCTGCTGGATTAGGCAAAAGCACTGCTCATTAGGGCATCTTTGGTTGCCTTCAGCAGGGAGAGGGTTAATAAGGAGCACAAAAATAAATAACCTAACCACAAGATTACAAAACATTTTTTTCAGTACAAACTCATCTTCATTTCAAGTGAGTGAGCTAGTCATTGCTTTATCACAGCAGGCATCTTTCACCCATATTCAACTGATGGTTTTATTCACAAATTCCTATATTAATTTTGAGCTTGAGCATGAAATTATACTCAAAATATTTCGTAATCTTGGGGCAAGATTGTTGGGAAAAATGTGGTATTCGGTAACACTGTTATGACAAGAATAACAAGATTTCTTTAATACGTCTGCTATGAGAGTCATGTACTTAATAAATGTACTATTCATTCATTCATCCTTCCATCCATTCATTCATTCATTCATTCATCCATTCATTCATTCATTCATTCATTCATTCATCCATCCATTCATTCATTCATTCATTCATTCATCCATCAATCCATTCATTCATTCATTCATTCATTCATTCATTCATTTATTTATTTATTATCTTACCATGTTTAGGATGAGGATGATGACCAAGTTAATCAGAGCTGCTGTGATAGTTGTCAGGATGCTGGCATTCTGGTAGATCAGGTTAACAGTAGTAGTCGTCACACCGGTAGTATTAGAAAAGATCTCCTGTTTCCTGATGAGTTGTAAGGCCGCTAGCATGGACACTCGATAAGCTATCACACCGATAACTGCACCAATGGCTAAGAAAGCCTGTAAATGAACAAAAATGGGCGAATCCAAGTAACAGGGTGTGAGTGATTATGTTTAACGTCGCTGCAGGAATCTTTAACCCATTTTGCTTCTGAACTAATTTATCCAAAAGAATAACACCATTATCGTTAAAATAATTTGTATTTTTTTATTTTATTTTTTTTAAATTAGTGTTTAGAGTCGCTTTCTAGAATCTTTCACTACTATAAATTTTAATTAAATTTTCTAAATTACCCACCCCGTTAAAACATTATTATTATTATTATTATTATTTTAATTGGTGTTTAGAGTCACTTTCGAGAATATTTCACTAATATAAATAAAATAAAATAATTTTTAAATTACCCACCCCTTGTTAAAACATTATTACCGGTATTATTATTTTTTTAATTGGTGTTTAGTGTCGCTTTCTAGAATATTTCACTAGAATATAAATAATTTTGAAATTAATACCCACCAGTATGAGCATGACAGAGTACGAACAGAGAAAGATAGGAAACCGTCTTCTCCAGAACGGCAAGTGTGGCTCCTTGATCTGAAAATACAAGACATCGACACAATGTAAACAACACTACTGAACTTTGCTTGACCAACTAGTTGAAAAAAAATAGTAATTATTTACTGTTGCTTAATTTACTTTGCAGTTTTCACCATGAGTGCACATTGTTCCATTGGTTCTTTATTGCTTTGTCTATATTTTTTATTTGGGGTTTAGAGTCACTTTCAAGATTATTTTACTTATATGTATCACATCTTTTAGATTTTAGGGCAGGATGCAACCCACATCTGATTGTTGCAGTCAGTAAACCTACAAGCACTGGCTGTTGCTTCTTTCCAATTGAGCTTTAGAGCTGCTTTCAAGATTCTTTCTATAATATATTGTTGATGTTTTTATGGCAGGAGGATTTTGATTGAATTAATGTTTAACGTCGCGGCGGGAATATCTCACCCATAGGCAGGAGGAAACCAGCTACATTTGTGGCACTGGAAGTTGCAGTAAACCTGCGAGCACCAGCTGGTACTGACAGACCGAGGATGATAAGTGCATTGCCACTCTACAGAGTTCACATCCTGTCAGAAAGGAAACACTGATGCCGGGCTTCTCCATGCAAATCTTTTACCATTGCGCTACCACCCGTCCTAGTGCTAGTGCATTAAAAGTGGACTTGTCGTCCAGGGATCCAGACTAACATTTTGAGCTACTTGCCCGCAGAGCAAATCAGGGCAAGTTGCATCAAAGGTGCTAAATGTTAAGAAGTAGGTTGCCCGCAGTAGAGCCCTGTCGTCAGAATAAAAGTCTGCGGCTTGTTTAGGATACGCACCCCTGTGACTGGGTTAACCTTCAGCGTATGCCAGCCTTCCAGTTGAGACAGGTATTCTGGTCGTGGAGGTTCCTGAATATAAATTCATCAATATTAATTTCAATGAAAATAATACAAAAAAATGTTTAAATACAGCAAGTTTGTTAAATGATAACAAAGAGATGCATTGACTTTCCAAATACTGGATTCATAGCAGTTCTGATATAGTACAGTGTATATTACAAACACCATTAGTTTGGAACTTTTAGAATGGGTCATACTATAGTCCAGGGTATCGTTTCTCGAAGCTCTCTTAGCCGCTAAGTGCCCATAGCACTCTCTTAGCAATGTATTAGCTATCGGCAAACAGAGTGTTATGGTCCCTTAGTGGCTAAGAGAGCTTCAAGAAATGATACCCAGACCGAAATCTGGATGTACCCCATGCTTTTATAATAGCAGGAAGTGACGTAAATCTTAATTTATGCCAGGAATACCGGTATGACCCTTTCGTGAAATGCAGCCCATGTAAAAATTATTTCTCACCTCCTCAGATACAAAGTTAGTCAGATCCCACTTGTACTGAATGGTCGCCTCGCGACGTTAACAGAACTCCAGAAACAAAGTCCCTGAAATACACATTACGACATATTTCATATAATTAAAGTAGGCATAATATTTGTTGATTTTTAATTAATTGAACTCTTGCTTTACATCGTAGCAGGAATATTTAACCCATATGTGAGTATTATTATTTTAAGTTTATCCTTTGTTGAAATTTGATCTTTTGTTGAAAATTGGTACAATTTTAGATATTTTGCAAATGAAGAAAAGCTTGGAACTCTGGTCGAAGTCGTGGAGAATATACTGGGTGGGCAAGTGACTGATCTATTTCATAACATCACAAAATAATCTTTCATAAATACATGCCCAACCATGCCCTGAGTTTGCAGTAAAGAGTTACTAATGTGAAAAGTTGACATCGGAGTAAACATATTGTAGCGCTGGAAATGGCAGCTTGGGGTGTATACTCCCCAGGGAGTTGAGAAGGAACACTGGGAGTACAATGATCCTGGGATAATAATGTGGTGCTTAGAGCATGCCTTAGGGGGTGGATTTGGCACATTATAAGTGGCCTATTATAATCTGACCAAAACTTCATTGTTTACAATGCGTGAATATGGGGTTTAACAGTACACATTAATTAGTAATCAGCAATCAGCAACTACTTACCCCATAATGACATGAAGATGGCAAAGAATACGGTGGCTCCGTTGTCGAATATCCGACTGATCGCCGCGTGAGTGCAGGCCTCGTGAAGTTTCCAGTACGGACATTGCGTGTCACACAGCGGACACATGGTGAAGTTGTTTTTCGGATCACAGATCTCGGTCCTTTGAAAAGAGGATGCCAGCAAAATTAGATCGACCGTGACATAATGGCACAAGCTAGCTAGAAATATTTATGACGGATTGATTGATTTATGACGGATTGATATGTTTTACAATTGCGCTACCACCTGCCTCAATTAATAATTAAGCGCTGAATTAAAATATGCAACATGCGTGAGAACATTGCGAAAAAGCCCATACAAAAAGTTACGTAAATATACATGGAAATACTCATGAAAATAGTAAGGAACAATTAAATAACGGGCACTGTTGGCTACCAAGTCTGATAACCTTACGATTGCTTCAATGTCTCCTTACGTGATGTCATTAGCTTACATTTACGACAATGTCGAGGGGTTAGAGTGAGTGAGTGAATATGGAGTTTAACGTCGCTGCGGGAATCTTTCATCCATTTGCGACGATCGAGGGGTTAGAGCCAGAACACATTATCTCAACTTTACAATACTTCTCAAGTAAATCGCAAATTGTCTCCTCACATAATGTCATTAGGTCACATGATGACAAGATGTACTCACGTGACGTCGTTTGTATACATGATGACACATCCATATATGAAGACTGCTAGACCCACAATGGATGCCGGGACCAGCATGGTGGTATAGAAGCCAAGCCAGGCAAAATACATCCCAATCTTCTCTCCAAAATATGTCCTGAAATGACGAAATACACAGGATTCTGTAATTAAAGTAATAGGGAAATTAATAGGGGTGCCACGATTCGCCTATCTCGCGATACGATACGTATCACGATACCAGGCTCACGATACGATACGTATCGCGATTCATTTTTAAAGAACTTTGGGAAGATTTTCAGTAATCATGTTATATGAAGGTCATTATTTCTTAAAATATGCATTACAAATAAGTCAGTCATGAAGAGAACATTTGCAAACAATATGTTTTGTGAACAGAACACTTAAAATCCTTGTGAAAAATACTGAAATCTAACTTTAAACGCAGTAAGAGCAGAAATAACCTGTTAAAATCAGGAATAGTATTAAAACAAATTGATCTGAACATGTATTTAATAATCGATTCACATTTAAATTATTAATCGATTCACAAAGACAGAATCGCTTATCACGATATAAGAGGTAAAATCGTGATGCACCGATGCATCGGTGAATCGTGACACCCCTAATATATAATGATAAATTATTAGCCTCACTTTGAGTACTACCAGTATGTATATCCGGTTTTGGTGTCGTGAAATCTTCCCATGCGCAACGGCCAGAACCTTCTCGGATTCGCCCATCCTGGCATTCACAATCACCTGAAACATTACCGTGCTTAAATAAAGGGACTGTAGAGAGTCAATTATTATCTTACCTCAAACAAGAATGTCAGATTTTGATTGGATGAGGTAAGGGCATTTATTTTCAATGTTCCACACTGCAGCACGGAATAAGTTTTAACCAGGTTTTCCTTGTTGTTGCGCCATGCCCGAGATTAGCACTTATCGCGAGCGAGGTTAATGTCAGAATGACGTATGACATCACAATGAACAAAGCATCCAACCAGAATGTGTGAATGACTGTCTAGCTGCTAATACCAAAACCTTTTAATATATTAGTCACATATGTGAATGAAAATTGGTGTTCGCCGCTGTTCGGCAAGATAAATTCGTTGTCAACCGGTCCCTCGGGGTATATGGGTTGCTGCACCGTCAATGTGGTTTCATGTACCCGAGCCCCTCGAGACCGGTCGATAACTTATATTATTATCACTCAAAAAGTGTTTTACATACTGTAAATCATGAAATTAATGCGTCACTAATTTAATGCGTCCTCTCGATTTTAGATATAAATGCGTCACCA
>JAVCKZ010134111.1:0-21623 GCA_034780755.1 Lepetodrilus elevatus
CAAGCGCAATTAGTCTCAGATCGAAATTCGTTTGTCCATTATCCAGGTCAATCAACTGTGATATTATGCCTTTAATCGTTGCATATGGGTGAAATATTCCCACTGAAAGTTAAACATAAGATGATACTAGTAACGCATACTATTTATTGACATGATAATTCAACATAGAAAACAAGAACCCACCAGAAGTTTTAATGTTCATCTGATGAGTCTTTACACTTTTTCACGTACTCATTGACATTTATCTGTCCATTGAGTCAACTGATTTGTCTGACACAGGAGCATGATGAGACTCGTAAATGTCATACATTTACCACATTATCCACAAACAAAAATGTCAAAAACCAAACTGTCGGTAGCCATGGTGACTATTGTTCGATAAATTTGTGAATAAGTTAAGTACTGTGACATTGCTACTACTGCGTACTACTACACAAATTGCCGTAGTGCATCATTATCCGAATATCGGGTACCATCGTGGATTGGCATACATTCCTAACCATGACAACGGGTGATGAGGATTATGCATATATGTTTTCCGCACCTATTAATTACGTATCACCGATTTAATGCTACTCATACTGATTACCGGTATGTTGCTTTGTGTTGTACAACGTGTACAAGTTTATGTTTGTATGTACACATTTCATCAACGGTTTATTGCTCACTTGAGGCAACATTAGTTTTCGTGAAGAGACCAGGGGCCCGTTGCTCAGAACAGTTGTAGCGCTACAATAGTTGTAACTGGGCTCCTGCCACAATAGAAAGAGTTGACCTTACAATAGTTGTAGCTACAATAGTTCTGAGCAACAGGCCCCAGCTTGAATGTTTTCATGTATTGAGCAATATATAAACTAAAAATAATTTGCTGATTTATTTTCGTTGGTATGTGATTAAATAAATGTACCGTTTGGATGATAATATAGACTATATAATTATAAACATGATAAATGGTAAGATTAAATTATGCAAAAAAATGAAAATATGTGCATGCCACAAAGTGTTTATGTTAGACTTACGGATTGTAGTTCTGTTCATTCACTGTGTATGGGTGAAATATTCCCGCTGTGACGTAAAGCTTTGATTCATTGAGTTCTATTGATAATGCTGGTCATTGGTTTGACTGAATGTAAATTTGATATTGGATATGTCATTGCATCAGACAAGTTCTTTAAAATGTAATTGCACCAAGTTCACCAACTTATGGTTCACCTGCTAATAATTTGGTTGAGGTTATGTTTTCTGCAAATTGTAAAACTTTACCTGACAACTGACATCACCAAGTTACGTATTTTGTTTCTCAGAAGTCGTTGATCATTTAGTTTTATTTTGTAGTGGTTTTCTTTTTCAATTAACATGACATTTATGTGTGTTTATGACAGGTCGAGTGTTGAATCTAATACGCTCTTAAATGTTAAGAGCTCAAAGGGCTACACATCCAGATATCTTTCAAGAACTCCCAGATGAAAATGTAAAGAATGGTACCAGGTTCCTCAAGGCAAAATTCCAAATTTGGTAGAAAGCCTCCTCACAATTTTGTTGAGTATAAATCAGCAATTAGTCCAGAATTTTGTATCCAATGACCATGATCATTTAAAATCCAATGTGCTCCTGATTATGCATATTCATATTAAATTACCTTGGATAAATTAATAACTGTTCAGAACAGATATACTAATAATAACTTGTTACAATGATTACAAGTTAACTTTTATGGACCTCCTACAAGTGTTAAGTCTGTTTGCACGAAACTAATTTTATCACTGCAATATTTTTAACTATTAAACCAGATTCTCAAGTAGTGTAGCAAATAAAAATGTTTTACTGCAGTGGACTTAGACTTTTAGTGTGTCCATAAAATTTGACTTATAATTATTTGTAGAGCTCTACAAGTGTTCTGAGCAAAGGGCCCCAGGACTACACTTTAGTACGAACATTACATGCTAGGAAGATGTTGCTAGAATGGCTAAGGGCAATAGCACACTCATTGACGACCATCATACTCGTAGATCATTTACCTTCTAACCTACTGTGGGGATAGGTGGTAGTAGTAGATCATTAGATTTCAGAGTTAAATGTCCTGAGTTTGAACCTGCCCCATGGGGGTACTATCATAAATTTTCTCTAAAGTTATACATTTTGTGTGCGACCATGTTATGATGCTCTGTGTTGCTGTACATATACTGTTGTAGTGTACATGGTGTAGTTTATTGTTGTAGTGTACATGGTGTAGTTTACTGTTGCAGTGTACATGGTGTAGTTTACTGTTCTTGTACCAGATTACTATAACACTAAGCACAGCGGGTGTTGCAGGTTTCTTCCTGACATAAACTGACAGGCAGGGCTTTGTTGAGAAATAATCTTTAAAACAACTCTAAATATCAAATTATCCATGAATACAGTAATAAACTACTGCACTGCCAGTTATCCAGTTATCGTGGTCCAGGGTAACCCTGGGTTAGAAGTTTCCACTCGCCCGGCGGCCCATGGCGACCTCCTTTCGTTATAGCGAGAGTATCTTTTTAGGGAAATCATTCTTCTTACTTGACTAAACTAGCCCGTTGACTTGTTCAAAGTTGTACATTTTTTAACTAACTTCTAACCCTGCTGGTTGTAAACTCTATAAAATTGTTTTGTCATGTATGGTATGTGACAATGAATTATTGCATAAAAACATTTTTCGTTTTCAGTTGTTTTATCCAGCTAAGTAATTAGTCTCTAAAGCGTTAAAGCCATGTCTGGTAGAATGTCTTAACGGATCTGGTCCTCGTTCTAGGGAAGACACTCAGTAATCTGACCTAATGTCACGCTAATAATGCTAATTAGCCGACACTCTGCCGAGATTATAGGTATATTTTACTGGTGATGGCGACTGTTGTCCAGCAAGCCTGTGGCCAATCTCAGCTTATGAGTCGATCATTATCAACAATTAGCTGGCAATCACGGCCACGCTGGTGATGATGAGGCTCCCTCTGGCCGGGGATAGATGCAGAACATTCCACGTCATCAGCCAAGGACTTAGCTTCCTTCCATGGGTGGACACTACAATGAAACCTGGTACCACCATACTCACTAGTAGTGTGAATGATGATCCTACTCTGTAGCTCTGACTTTAGAATTATTACTCTGACAATAGTTTTACTACTCTGACGATAGCTTCATTTTTCTGTTCTGACAATAGCTCTTCTGACTGACATTAGTTTTACTCATCTGACAATAGTTTTACAATAGTTTTATTCCTCTGACAATAGTTGTATTCTTCAGAGAATAGTTTTATTTTTCAGACATCAGACAATAGTTTTATTTTTCAGACAATAGTTTTATTCCTCTGATAATAGTTTTTCTCTGACAATAGTTTTATTCTTCTTCAGACAATAGTTATATTCCTCTGAAATTAGTTAGCTAACATTAGTTGTATTCTTCTGACAATAGTTTTATTCCTCTGACAATAGTTGTATTCTTCTAACGTTGTATTCTTCTGACAATAGTTTTACTCTTCTGGCAATAGTTTTTTTCCCTCTGGCAATAGCTCTGGCAATAGCTCTGACATTAGCTTTGACAATAGTTCTTGACCACAGCTCTGACAGGACACTTGGAAGGCCGGCAGTTCACCACGTTGCTCGTACACATGCAGCATGCCCATCTGTTGATATCCACACATGTGAAGTAGCTATCGGAGCTTCAACACCCTGGTAGTACTCTGTTGTTTGTGGCCTACTTGTCGATCACCCAACTTTGATGAAGGAGATGGTTTGC
This sequence comes from Lepetodrilus elevatus, assembly GCA_034780755.1. Lineage (NCBI taxonomy): Eukaryota > Metazoa > Mollusca > Gastropoda > Lepetellida > Lepetodrilidae > Lepetodrilus > Lepetodrilus elevatus. The sequence continues at coordinate 3,757 of JAVCKZ010134111.1, forward strand.
TGTAGAGCTATTATCTCTGCATGACTAATGCGAACTTCCTGTCGTTATGTAAATACACATGGTAATGCCGTATCTACCAACATCTGACAGGGCATGCTAATTGGTTGCGTTTGGAACGTGTCCAATAATTGATGCGATAATGTTCCCCTGTCAACAAGTGTTGGTTTTTTTAACTTGGTGTGCCACTGTACTGGGAATCTTATCGTCATCTTGGATGGACTTAACTGAATTATCTTTTAATCTTTAACATGTTTAACATGATTAAAGCTTGTAGTATGAAGTTTTCACCATGATGAGTTGATTATTTGTACCATGTTCTGTGCTGAATTTGTAATATTCGGGGTGAGAAATATACCATATTGTTAGAAAGCAATGTGATGCATATTGGTTAAAAAACAGCTTAAAAATGTGAATGACTAGGATTTCCACTATCACAATCCTTGAAATAGTAGTGAATCTTATTGAAAAGTAATCATGATTTTTGACCTGAAAAACGTGTTGTTAGAATTGCAGCATTACTTTAATTGCTGTGATTGAATTGGCCAAAATACTTCCACGACTCAAATACATGTTTTAGGAATTAAATCATTTAAAAAACCCAAATAGAAGTGTCATGAGTGTTGAAGTATCATGGGTGTTGAAGTATCATGGGTGTTGAAGTATCATGGGTGTTGATAAATGATTATCATCTCAGCGTGATTTTTAAACATGTTTAAACTTGAAGGGGATTAATACTGATACTGATAGATGAGGCTTTACTATGTTTTAGATCTCTAGAAGATGCTGACAGGTACTCATGGTAATACATTTGATGATTCATAGACGGAATGTTAGTCAGTCTGTTTAAAAATATAAAGTTCATTTGATAAATTTAATATAAAAGAAAATAGCAAAAAAATAGTAAAAACAAGAAAAAACATTTAAAATGCTATAATTCCCATAATAAAACTAGTGTGTATTTTCTATTAATTGTAAATGCCAACATAAAACACAACTATTTTATCATTGAAGTATATATCTGATACTTAATGAATTTTTTTTCTTCTCAACCAGTGCAGTGGTACAGGTACATAAAATTGCCCGATGTTGAGAAATTTGGCAGTGTACAATGGTGTTTGTACAATGCTGTGCCTGTGTTCTGTCATCTATCACTACAGTTGAGGAACGTAGATCCACAGGAATGCAACAAGTAGGTCGTCAGTGTCTGCTGGTGTTTGCCATGCACGTCTGAAGCACGATGAATACAACAAACCCTGAATGCATGTTTATAAACATGCCTATTTTTTTCAATGTTTTTTATATTGAGGTTTTGAGTCGCTTTCAAGATTATTTCACTTACATCTGACATCACGACTTGTTAGTTTAGGCAGGAGGAAACCTGCAACATCCGTAGCGATGAATGTTACAATAAACCTGCGAGTACCGGCTGGTACTAACAGAACAAGGATGATATCTGCATTGCCACTCCACAGACAGCGCATCCTACCAATATTGCGTCAGAAATGTAACTGATGCTACTCTGTGACAATAGTATTAATATAATCAGGGTATTGTTTCTTGAAGTTCTCTTATAACACTATGAGACCATAGCGTTCTCGTAAATGCACACTCCCATGTACGAGAGATCGCTATGAGATATTTGCTATGTCTCTAGATAAGATAGCTTTGTGAAACGATACCCTGGCATACATACATCTTCTTGTGAACAATAACATGAGTTTCAGACAGCAAATTATCGTTACATATGGCTGAAAGATTCCTGCAGCAAAGCGACAAATTGATCGGTGCAAATTATTCCTTTGATCCATTGCAGTTTTCCGACTCTGGATGCTAGCGCATGGTTTTGTGTGATATATTTCCTGATTACAGAGTTCATACACGTTGGAGTTACGAATGAGTATCGCATATTTCAAGTTTCTCTGATTATTGACACATTTAACCCTCTCCATGCTGGAGGCAACCAGAGATGCCCTAAAGAGCAGTTTCTGTGCATAATTCAGCAGGGAGAGCGTTATTTCTCACCATATTTGTCAACAACTTAAAGAATAGATTCACAAGTATGTAGCTGCAGGTTAGCACTAACAACCTATAATTGCTGGACTGTTTAGCTGAAATACTTGATTGATGACAAATTCTTCTTTAATTAACCATTTCCATGCTGAAGGCAACCAGAGTTGCCCTGAAGAGCAGTGACTGATGACAAATTCCTTTTAATTAACCCATTCCATGCTGAAGGCAACCAGAGTTGCCATTTATAGAGCAGTGACTGTACCTAATATCCAGCAGCAGATGGTTAAACTAGCAGGGAGAGGGTTAAACATGCTAAACCTGTTGCCCATTTCCTTTCTTTATTTATTGCTATTAATCAAAACTGTTGCTCGATTTATTGGAAAGTCTTGTTTAGTACATGTATTGATTGAGCAATATGATGCCTATCTACACATTCAGACATGCTACCAGACTTTCTGATCTACCAGACTTTCTGATGGTTCTTCTGAGGCTTCTCTGTGGAGAATTTGTACAAAACGGATTCGTTCGCAATCTTATGTATTTATTTATTTGGCATTCTGTGTTTGTGGCAGCGAAATGAGCTTGCTGAGCTGTCAATACCTGAAGTACTAGCAAAGTAATAGATCCTTCCTGTACTAGGAACATAATGGGAAAATAAATAGGATATCTTTGTAGTGGGAATGTAATGGAAAATGAATTGCACGTCTTGAAGACGACCACGTGGTGTCATGTTGGAGATACTCATCCATTAACACGAGAATTGTCAGCATGGTGTGCTGCAGGTCTGTAGACATCAAGCAGTTCATTTGTCCAAAATGGATTCCATTGGTGGCGTACCCCACGGGCTGTAAACTGAGATCCCTGTAATCTCATCAACTCGCCTGCCATCCTGTCATAGCAGTGGCTAATGGATTTTTCTCTGTGCTTTTCAGAGGAAGAGCTTTTTGTTTTTGTCTGAAAAGAAATGTTTCCATGTCGGTGTACTCCTCCAGACACCTCGTTGACTTTGGCACAGTTTCCACGCATCTTTCACTGGAAGTATGGAACATATATTTTAAAGTGTTGAAGTCAGGGCACCTGTTTGCTTTCCAGAGATGAAGAAAAAGTCCATAAAAAGTTTGATATTTTGACCTTCAAGTCGTTTCCTCCCCCCTTCTCCCAACCAAATCTTTGTTTTTCTCGTCTTTCCAAGGTGACTAGACTAAATAAATCTGTCCATTGTTGGCAAAGCTTCACTTCTTAATTTACAAACGATAGCTACCGTACTCGAGATGGATAGTAGTCATGGTAACATGCCCCTTCTGACTGTTCTAACACTTCAATGACACTTCTTGTGTTAACTTCACCTTTAACCACCTCACTGCTGGATTGATCACAATCAGATCAAATAAGTCTATAGAAAAAAGCCAATCTGGTCCATCTGACCATAGACGATTTCGTGAAAGATTTCCAGCCACTGGTGTTGTGTACAGGCAGACCGTAATCCGGGGTTCAGGCTGCATCCTGCCCAGCGTTTCCATTTTCCAATAAGCATGTATTTGTAAACAGATATTTCAAGGTGGGTAGCCTTGAGCTCTGCAATACACATTGATGGGACTGGCTGCAAGTTGCACAGTGCTCATGGGGCGGTAGCTTACTGCATGTGTGGGTGGCGGGTTGGCCTCTATATCATGTTTATGGTGCTTGCAGGGTTACGCAGGCCAATAAACCCGGGTTTACGGGGTAGATGTTATGGTTGTTGTACAACTGAACACTTGTTAAAGCAGGAGATAATTCCGGGTTTGGCACATAGGGAATTTGTGAGAAATTGTAATCCTAAACATGTCTTGTTAAAGGGATTATAATGGTTGTGAAATGTATGTTAGGGTATGATATATATGTATCTATTGCAAGCATTAGTAATGTCTTTTGAATTTCCTCCGAAGGCATACATTTTGAATTGTATTTATTTGAAATACCATTTTATCTACCAGCTATATCTGGATGTTCAATGGTATACGGCGTGACGATGATCAAACCTTGTACCTACATTGCCCTCATCATACCGTACTTACAAGCCAGGTAAATAGAGAGAAAAGTGAACATTATCATGACTACTCCAGTTAACAGGCCATAGTGTGAAATATGGGTCATATTACTACATTAACTCTCTCCATGCTGGAGGCAACTGGAGATGCCCTAAAGAGCTGTGCCTGTGCCTAATCCAGCAGGGAGAGGGTTAACATCAGTCATTGACACATGACAGACTAAGTCTTTGCAAGTCTTGTCATCCAGAGAATTGGTTTAGTTGACACTCATTTGTACGGTTCATTGAATTAGTCATACGAAAAATATGAGATTACAGAAATTTCAAGTTAAATTGGTCAATTCATTTGGAACTTTGGATTTGTAAATTGTTTTAGGTTGTTCAAATAAATTCTAAGCAGACTAACATAGCCATTTTCTTAATAATTTTGGTCAATTACTGTATTATTATTGTAGTATTAACGAGGTTGACATTTACAGAAATGTTCTCTTTTCTACACGCCAGTCATCAGCATTTCCCCGACCACTTCCTGTTGATATCCGCTGACCTTGCCGCTAGTCTTAATGATCGTGACGCGTTATTTCCTCAGTTCGGACATTAGCATGTTGATTAGCCATTGTGTATTGACCATGGTGGCCACAACCACTAAATTACCAATATCTGAACATGAATACCAAGACATCCTATGCAATGTATTATCTGTGTACAGTATACACAATGTGATCATGATATGGTTTCAGAGAATTTTAATTAAATTTCTTTGTCATTAGTAAATTCTGTTAGTTATTAGTTGTTAGTCATAGCTGTTAGTAATAACCTCAGCATAATATTCTGTTGTCACAGTTTGTATTTGTATCTTCACATGTTGTCCAACCATGAATTTGTTTCCACCATGGTGACAACCAAAGATTGGTCATCTATTTCCAGAAGTTATTCACTTACTCTTTGACCTACTGTTGTGGTTTCAATTATACTTAATCCACTACTGTAATCACACATATTTAACATGTTTAACATACTTATTTAACATCTTTACCATACTTTATCCTGATTACTTTGTCCGAGTTTGTCCCAATATTCTGATTCTTCCACTGAGAGTGTGCAATTTAATTTTCTTTGCTGTAGTCTTGTAACTACCAGTTATCCTTGTTTTAATGTTTATCATGAATATGGATCTTGTAGAATATATCTGGAATTCAGATTCTTCATTGACTTCAACATCAATACATGTACTTATCTTGCGTTGTTGAAATAGGATATATCCAATCCTAGAATTCAATTTCATCCTTGTTGTCAAAATCGATACTTATATTGCATAGCTGAATACTGAATAGGATCTTCTGTCGATGTACAGATACATTAATACATGTTGTTATGTATACGTGCACTGTTTTTACGCAATTTGTATTGATGGGTGGCATCGATTTCGTGGAGGATGCTGTCTGCGGTGTCAGAATGGATGACCTAACCTCTGTCAGAGGTCGTGATGACTGATGTTGCCATGACATTGGACTTCCTGGGCAACGGTCTGAAGGTCTTAAGGTCTGATGGTCTCAATGTTGGGTAGGAAATTGAGATGAGAGACGTCAATGGTAACATAGTTCAGAGAATGAGAGCCGTGTCCGAGATTGATTCCTGGCTTGTGTGCGACTCTGAATATTCTCGGAGAGAGACAGAGCACTGATTGATTTCTGTTGTTGATGGGTATCGCACTGAAACAGATTGGCACAAAAAATCCATAGAAAATTAAGAAAGACAAGTGCATTCAGGGTTTTAATGAACTTCATTCTTTCCAACGGCTTAAATTACTGTGACAACAATATCATGGCTGTGTCTGCTGTTGTATCCCACTTTGATAAAATATCGGAATCTACCCTTGCAAACGTCACACTGTAATTCATTTTTTTATCCAAAGCTCTAATAGTGCAAATGCATCTAACTTATCACTAATTTAGTGGGTTTTTTCCCCCCATCCTGTTGGACAAACAAAAACAATTTGTCATGGCTGTAACTTTCTCTTTTGAGGATATGATGAAATTATCATTGATTTATGTTTTTCTTCCCATCCTGTTGTACACACAGAAATGCTTTGTCATAGTTTCTCTTTTGAGGATATGATGAAATGAAGTATTGTCTGACACAATTTGACATGTTATTTTTCCTATTCAGAAATTTCCAGTTGTAATAATATATTAGTTTTTATGGAATTTAACACGTTATTTTTAGCTACCTGTATGAATGCCTGGAGCGAGTGATTTGATCTTTATGTAACATTCTATACTCTTCTGTATCACTCTCATCTAATGATAGCTGGTGCGTTACAAAGTGGGAAGGTCGATCAGTATTTTCACTCGGCTATTAATTAGTTTGACATGCGCTTGGCTGACTGGTCTTCGGGTAATGTTTCTGAGCGTCCATCAATACCTCGATGAACCCAGTCTGGACCCACAGTGGGACACTGATTGTGCCCGCGCCCTCGCTGGGTGTTATAATATTGACATGTTCGTATGTGGCAATCTTGGCCTACCTCCAACCGGTCGTTGTGACGCGGGAATATCAATATATCATTTATTTTTGGATGTAATTTTATCACCCTTCTGTAGATAGAGCATTGAATTAAACACACAGTTCAGTATGTTCTTGTGGGTTACTTTCTAACGAGCAATCGATCGCTGTCCAGTATTGATCATTGTAAAATTCATAGGATTCCGAGTTATTTTAGTTGAAGGGGGTCACTGAATCTACTTGTATAACATTGAAAAGATTGCATTGACCAACACCATGGTTTGTTATGTCCTAGGAAATGGTCCTATCGTGTTCTAGTGGTGGGTGAGGTGTATTGCTCTGTGTGTGACAGGGTGGGGTGATGTTCTAGTGTTTTTAGTGGTGGTGAGGTGTATTGCTCTGTGTGTGACACGGTCGGGTGATGTTCTAGTGTTCTAGTGTTCTAGTGGGTGAGGTGTATTATTCTGTGTATAACAGGGTGGGGTGATGTTCTAGTGTTCTAGTGGTGGGTGAGGTGTATTACTCTGTGTGTGACATGGTTGGGTGATGTTCTAGTGTTCTAGTGGTGTGTGAGGTGTATTACTCTGTGTGTGACAGGGTCGAGTGATGTTCTAGTGTTCTAGTGGTGGGTGAGGTGTATTACTCTGTGTGTGACATGGTTGGGTGATGTTCTAGTGGGTGAGGTGTATTATTCTGTGTATAACAGGGTGGGTGATGTTCTAGTGTTCTAGTGGTGGGTGAGGTGTATTACTCTGTGTGTGACATGGTCGGGTGATGTTCTAGTGTTCTAGTGGTGGGTGAGGTGTATTACTCTATGTGTGACATGGTCGGGTGATGTTCTAGTGTTCTAATGGTGGTGAGGTGTATTATTCTGTGTGTGACATGGTCGGGTGATGTTCTAGTGTTCTAATGGTGGTGAGGTGTATTATTCTGTGTGTGATGGGGTGGTGTGATGGTCAAGGTGTTGCCGCGATCCTTTTGAAATACAGAACACCCTTGTACTTCTTCACCATAATTCTTTTTCTTCTATATTCTCTCCTGCTACATCACCTTTTCCATTTCTCTTTCACTGTATACCCCTGTTTCTGTAATTTGGTCACTCTCTCCTTTCTCCGTCTTTCTTTCTTTCTCTCTCTCTCTTTCTCTTTTTATCTCTTTTCCTTTTTCTCTTTCTCTCTTTCTCTCCATCCCCTCTCTCTTTTCATATTTTTCTTTTAATCCTCTCCCAGATTGCTCACTCCCCCTCACGCGCGCACGCACGCACGCACGCACGCACGCACGCACGCACACACACACACACACCACACACCACACACACACACACACACACACACTATATCAAAGCTGATACCATCATGGGTTCTAACCCTTTGCTTTCATAAATGCTGATGTATGATGGCCATAAGGACACATCTTATCTCATAGATCAACCCTTGCTGACCTCGGTCAAGGTGCGACATGTATGTGTTATACAATATATAATGGTCTATTGTTAAGTGTTGCCAAACCTGCTATTATTCCTCTAGTATATTTGGACAACATGCCACCTAGTTGTCATCTCTATTGTTTATTGGCTTTCAGCATCACATCCAGTATGTTCACAGGAATCCATCCATGCACTGTTTAGATTGTTGTTCTTCTCACATTTAATGATATGGTTAAATACTGGAATAATTGTCCAACAAAATGCTTCATGTAAAATTGCTAATATATAATGCAAATATTCTGGGAATTCATTTTGTATGTTTTTGTTTGTGTGCTAGTGATTGCAAATATTGTATTCCTCTACTGTTTAACTAGCATAAAGTTTGTTACTACCCCAAAAAAACTTCGTCACAAATTGTTGAAATATTCCTGCAGCAACGTTAAGCTCCATATTCACTTCACCCAAAAAACCTTGGTAATATGGAAACCTGAAAACATGGAAACCTGGCATCTTTTGTGGGATATATAGTCTTACAGTACTGACAAGGAACAGTGGACGTACAATCAATGAAAGCTACGGTCATGACAATACCAGGTCCCTCACTTCCTTCGCTGGGCTTCGGGCATTCTGATAACCAGCAATGATAAATGCCCGCTTTGATACGTCGTTAATTGTGCTACGTGTCCCTACGCCTACAGCTTTTATCAATCTATGCACCATTAGCTTCTATATCTCAAAGGTTATGGACAATCAAGGGGGTACCTGCTTATGCATATCATGGTATCCACAATGTTCAGTGAGTCACTGTGATTGGAAACATGCTGCGAATTGAGCTACGTCTTGAATACAGGACTTGTTGCTTACGTAGTACAGTAGTATGAATCATTCCTTAACACGCTGTATACACCTTTGTTCAGATCAAATCTGGATAAACGTATTCAATACTTTATAAATATTGCGTATTATTCAATAGAGATTACATAAGCACCGATGTCATTATAACCTATTTGAAAATCAATATCAGTACAGTATATATGAAATTATGCTGTTTTCTTTTATGCTATTAAATTAGCTGTAAATATGTTTGTCACGGCTGGATGTTGGTGCTATACACAAGCCGTGCTACAGTTGACCACTCTGACTGAAAGGTGCATGCATGTCATATCTGGCTGCTTTGACACATGTAAACACAGTTGATGGATACGTACAGGTATTTGTTTTCAGGCTGTCCCTATGTGACCCCAACGACCTCTGCCGGGAGGTCACAACCTTCACAGTTCAACTGTCTGTTCCCGTCTCAAGTATCTGGCCTGAGCTACTCTCACTGTCCAGTACTCTCACTGTTAGCCACTCTCATTGTTAGCCACTCTCACTGGCAAATATATCTGTTTTGGCCTGAAAGAGAAATATTGACCATGTCTCAAATATAGACAATTGTCTTTAAACATGTTTAACCCGTAATCTGTTCCATACACATATACTGCTTATTTGGGACATTCTCGAGGCACAGTTGACTTTATCAAAAAGTATTATTTTTAGATGAGTTTTTGCAATTGTTTGTTGTGCTCTATATAATATATGGATGACAATGACATTTAAGAAACATTATATGTTTGTTGTGGGTATGGTGAAAGATTACCACTGCAACATTAACCCTGTCCCTGCTGAAGGCAACCGAACATGCCCTAAAGAGCAGTGCATGTGCCTAATCCAGCAAGGAGAGGGTTAAACAAGTAACAATCTGGGTATTGTTTTTCAAAGCTCTATGAGACCATAGTGCTCTTGTAAGTACACAATCACCATGTCATTATGATCTCGTAGTATATATGAGAGCTTTGAGAAATGATACCCAAGTGAGAGGCAAGACAATATAGACCTGAAGGGGTTAACATTATTGTTTCTGGTTGTCTTCTCCGCTGTCTGGGAGAATGTGAAATTGCTGTCACAAATTGCTTCTGTTCCTTTTAATGGTGTTTGCTATGGCAGGAAGTGAGAAATGGGAGTAGACAGGGTTTGTTTTTCTCTCTCAATCTCTTCTTCTCTCAGACAGGAACATGTGGACTGGGTGGCTCAATGCAAAGGTTGGCATTGTTAGAAGGTCTTTGTTTTTATTCTTTCAACTTTTGAGTCTTCATATTTGTTAGCCTCTGATGGCTATGAAGACTTCAGATGAAGAAACACCAACTATAGGTATTATTTATCTTGTCAAATGACAAATTTGAAATATAGATACATTAAAATATGTCAAGTGCATAATGAGAGGTTCAGCAGAGTTCAGTGTCCTATCAGTTCATGGCTGCGAGTTGATACCAAGCTGTTTGTTCACACACATTACTCAGAAAGCGATCCCTCATTATTACGTCCCTGCTTTTGAATCAATATAGTGTTTTTTTGCGAATGCTACATAAAAAAATAACGGTAATTGAAATGGAGTTTCCGTCAGTTGAAATTCTTTGTCTTAAAATGGAGTTGTATAGATTTTTCAAATATAAAGATGGAAGCTCACAATCTGACGTCACGCCAGGGGTAATATCCCACAGTGGCTGGGTCTGTGTCAGGTTGTATTACCATCCAGCTGGAAGTGTGGGGGTGAGGATGTGGGTCATCTCCAGACATTGGCACCGGCAGGCACAAAGGAGGCTCCCAGCACTACTGAGATGCACCGCGTCTGTGAAATCTGTTAATCCACCAATTTTCTCTGACAGATTTTTTGAGGACATTGAAAATTCGAGCAGTGGAAAATTAAAATACATTAATGTCGACATGCACCTTTTAGGGAATTAATGTCGGTAATATTTTTAATTTCCAGGGATCCTGGCAATAAGAAGTTCAGTTCCAGATGAATATTGGTATTGGAATTGTTGGTAGGAAAATAGTATCACTCCAGCCTAGAGCTGGGTGTCGCTGCTCAGAACTATAGGCACTGCAAGTGGGGCGAATTGTTATTTCCGGTGACAGGTGAAATACGTCATGATGTTTATCATGTCACATTAGGGAAATAACTACGGCCTCAATTCTCATGATGTCAGTGTGTAATCAGGCCGATATATTGAAAATGTTAAAAGGTCACTGTGTCATTTTAAATCAGTCGATTAGCTCAACGATCCTAGACTCAATTCTAAAGTTAAATGTTTCAGACTATGGTAATTCCAATTACTTCAGTGAAACATGTTTGTCTGTTTTATTCAGTAGCTTACTGACAAGTTTCTAAACCCATTAGAAAATTACCCCGATACATTTTCAGTGTCGGCCTAATCTGTGTACTACTAGGCCCGAGGTGGATAAACGAGGATGAATTTCATACTCTGCTAATGAAAGGGATAGAAGGATATTGAATTCTTTGGCATTGATAAGAGAACCACTTTTAACATATATATGATATCTGGTGAAAATAGTAATATTGAAAATGGAAATGTTTGTAACCATGACAACTGATGCTAAGCGAATATTATATGTATTTGCAATGGGTTTTAATGACTACGTGGCTAGACGTTGATTATTGACTATTAGAGGTTTCCGAGGAGTGAAGTGTTCTCTGACTGCGGTGTGTATCAGCAATGGTAGGTGTGTCTGTCTGCAGTGACTATACAGTGTCTACAGGCAGACAGCATTCCTGACTGATGAGTGGTCCGCAGCAGTGTTTATTATGGACAGACAAGTAAGACAACAGCTGCCTGCCAGCTCACAGCAAGCACTGCCAAGTCTCTACTGGTCTCCCTGGCATTGAGAGTCCTGGTAGAGTTCTAGACTACTACCTGTGTAATCTTGTCATCATCTCTCATTCCTCCTTTTCAGTCTCGCTTGCTTTGTGTCTGTTTCTCTGCCTTTCCTCCCTCTTGCTCTCTCCCTCCACCCTCTCTAACTATCTCTCTATCTCTCTTGCTCTCTCCCTCCACCCTCTCTCTCTCCCCCCTCTCTCTTTCTCTCTCTAAACTCTTTGTGTCTCTATCTCTTGCCTTTCATCTCTGCCTTTCCTCCTTCTTCTTTCTCTCTCTCTGTCTCTGTTTCTTGTGCTTCGAGCATACATTAGCATGGAGTCGTGCGCTTTATAAATGGACTATTTATTTATTTATCTCTATCTATTGCCTCTCTAGTCTATTCATCTCTCTGTGTCTCTCTCTCGTCATCTCACTCACTCATTCACCCATCCCTTTTGTTTCTCTCTCTTTCCCATTCTCTCATTTTCTCCTCTTTGTTTCTTTGTCTGTCTCTCTCCTCTTTCCCCCTTGTCTCTTTCTCTTTCTCTTCTTCCCTCTTCTTCAATACATACTTTTTAACCATTCATATAGCTTTTTACACGTAAAGTGCAATATATTGGCTAACTTATCAACAACATTATTCACTTTTAAGCTTCTTCGTTTTTAACACACATATTGTAAAATAATTAATTACTTTATCATCGCAAATGGGTGAAAAATTCCCGCAGCGACGTTAAACTCCATATTCACTCATGCCCTTTTCTTTCTCCTTTATCTTCTCTCCCCTCTCTTTCTCTCTCTCTCTTTCTCCATACCTCCTCTATCTCTCTTTCTCTCTCCACCCCCACACAAACATGCATTTACTTAGACATATCAGTGAGATCTCCCAGTCAGAGTACAGCTGAGCTAGTATACAGGGAGATTGGATGGGACAAGACCCAGCACTGAACCCAGACTAGAGTTCAATATCGTCATGTAACTAAGTGAGGGCTTGCATGCAGTCACTTCCAATACAAGTTGATCTGTTGACCATCTAACCTCCTCCAATACAAGTTGATCCGTTGACCATCTAACCTCCTCCAACATGTGTCTCATACACTGGGCCCGTCTAAAAATAAGAATGCTATATTTAAATTTAAATTGTAATTTTTGGAAAAATGTTAATATTACATTGTATGGTCTACCACTCAAAATTGATGGTTGACGTTGAAAACTTCCATTAATCCATAGTCTTCATAGTATGGATATAGAATATTGATTAGTCGATCAGTTTTAGTACACAATACATGATGGATTTTTCTTTGGAGATCGTTATCTATGTACGACAGATTTCCGCCGTGACACTAAATGATAACTGACTCTCTCGGTTTGGAACATTTCTAGATATATAAAGTGTCCATCATTATGGTGGCAAGTAGATAATAATAATAACACTTATAGAGCTCCACACCTATAATAATAATAATAATAATAATAATAATAATAATATTACGGTACGCTTATAGCGCTTACAAATACAAACACCGGAATACAAATGGGGAGAAACACTCATGATGGTCTCTCTTGCATTATTTATCCTTTGCTAATGGCTCTCTTTGTCCACAGTGTACATCTATGGTCATTATTCCTATCCATCTGCTCCTGTAGGCTGTAGTACGTGTAGGTAGTTGGCGTGGCCACAGCGATGCTCTCCCAGTCCGTGTGATCGCCTGCACCGGGAGCCTACCACCTTCACCGTACCTGTGCTCATGAATTATACACAGGTCTTGTTGATGTTCCTGATTGACCTCACACCAAGGTCAAAGGTCACTGGGTCGCTTCTCGATAATCCCTCAGGGTGTTATGAATCTTTTTAAGAGCATCTGGTAAATGCGTTACTGAGAGCTTTTCCGTGTAATTTGTCCGTCCAAGCAAATGATTATAACTGTACGCTGTACTGAGTTTTATGCTGTCGTCGTGTTGTTAGTGGTCATTGCCATATGATTGATGGTGAAATCGGTGGGATTGTGCTCACCTTGAAACCAATGCAAGTTAAAAATAGTTTTAATTTTAGAAAATAAGCTGTCAATTTGGATTATATTTATTTTTTGGAAATCTAATTTCCGTGCTGGATTAACCATCTTCCTGCTGGAATGGGTACATGTAGCTCTTTAGAGCATTTCCGGTTGCCTTCAGCATGAAGAGGGTTATTACAAGCACTGCTCCATAGGGCATATCAAGTTGCTCTTAGCAGGAAAAAGGTTAATTAACAATCTTTCTGTTAGCGGCAACTGGAGATGCTGTATGGAGCTGGGGGTGGGGGTGGGGGGCGGGGAGCGGGGAGCAGAGAGGGACAAACGTAATCGGTGTCACATGTCATTATCGGTTACCAGGCCTGGAGATTACATAACTTTTTGAGTACAATTTCATGCTCAAGCTCAGATTTTTCATGGGGATTTGTGAACAAACCTTTGAGTTGAGCATGAAGTCATACTCTGAAAAGTTTAATAATCTTGGGGCCAGGCCTTTAATTAACCATCTTCCTGCTGGATTAGACACAAGCGCTGATCTTTATGGCATCTCTGGTTGCCTCCAACAGGGACATGGTTAAGGAGGTACTTTTCACCCCTCTCCTGGAGGCAACCAGAGATGCCAAGAAGAACACTGAGTGATTAACCTTCTCCCTGCTGCATTAGGCACAGGCATAGCTACTCAGGGCATCTCTGGTTGCCTCCAGCTTGTAGAGAGTTAATCCAGCAGGGTGATGGTTTTAATCCAGCCCACAGGCTGTATAGGACATGTATCGATGTGTGTGTACCCTTTGAAGCAGGTGATCATGCATGTAATTGCCCGACTGTCTGGAGCGGGATAGAGATCATATCAGTAGAACGTCCTAACTAAGCGACTCGCCTCTGCGCAATGAGATAATGCCACCAATCTCACAGTGGCACAGTCGCCCGGGCCTACTTTACAAACATGAATAATCTACATATGTATTGGTCCTGTTTTATGGCCGGGACCCGTAGTGTTGTGTCATGGTGTCCTAGGTGAAGGAACTCTTTTCTTTCCTTCTTCATTCCTTCTTAATCTAAATTTTACAATATGTGAAGTGAAAATGATGTATTTTTTCTTTGACTTTTGCATTCTTTTCACATATTTTAGTAATTTTCCTTCAGTGTTTAATATCCACAAATTAATTTGAAAGTATATGCTGTTCCAAAAAAACTAATAACCTATAATTATATGAAAAGAGAATTGTCGCAAATGGGTGAAACCTTCCTGCAGCGACGTTAAACTCCATATTCACTCACTCACGAAAAGAGAAGTTGAATATTTTTCACAAGAATGCAAGACCGGCACTGTACTGACATTCAAATGAATGTATGTTCACACAAAGTAAAATTATTAATGGTTTTGTGTCGTATATATGACGTACATAGGAGAGAAGAATACAGTGTTGTTTGTAACAGTTATGTTTGTGGCGTGTATGACTGGCATACTGATGGCCATCTATGTCATGTCACGCTTGCCTATGTCTCTCTCAGCCCCTCCAATGAGATGGGAGCATTGAAACACATAGAAATGTCGACATTAGTAATAGTCAAGGTAGTAAGTAATCTGAATGAATATTTATTAACAGTGAAAATCTTATGAATATGTACAGTGACTAAATAATGAATGCTGTAGGCCAGAGATGCCCGTAACCATCTCCCTGCTGAAGGCAACCGTTGATGCCCTAGAGCAGTGTCTGTTCTTAATCAAGCAGAGAGAGGGTTGAAGCAAAGTAATTGTTGTGTAGATCTATGGAAGAGCTTCGGAGGTATAATATATGTCATTATGTGATAACATATGGTTTCATGATTTGCATGGAGACAGCTAAGCTTGGAAGTCCAACACAATCGGTACAGGCTAGTGCGTGGATAGGTACTGTATCTGAGAATATCTAGGGAGAATACTGCCCACCCAGTGTGAAAAGTCACGTCACATTAGGCAAGTAGCTTAGTTTGAAAATCCCTCTGTTAAAGCAGCACTTAATGGGTACCCTGTAGGATGAGGGTCATGTGAATCAACATACTAGCATCTGAAAAGGTAGCTTGGGTTAGATAATTCATATAGAAGAAATTGAGTGCACACTGTTCCGTTGACCGGGGTGATAATGTAGCACAATTAGCACACTTTCAAATGTTATGCAGTGCATTGTAAATGTGCACATAAGTAGTAGAAGGTCTAATGGTAGTACAAAAGGAAGTGCTGGTAGTACTAAGGAAGCACTGGTAGTACTAAGGAAGCACTGGTAGGTTTGTTGAAGTGCTATCTCTGTGGCCATGACCTAGTCAGGTGGTGGTGGGAAGACCTCGTGTGGCCACATTCTCAGAGTGGTGGATAATCACAGCCACACATTCTCTTCTCGGCTCCGACTGGTATTTTACATGAAGTTGGCTGTGACGGACCCAATTCATGTGAGTCACGCTGGCAACTCATAACAATTACATAGATCTGGGAACTGTCACACTAAACACTGTTACCCCGGACAGCCTGACAGTTGCATTGTCCTATGACATATTACCATCAACCGTCATCAGATTTGTGCACTGGCATAGTTTTTTGTATCATTAAAATTTGTATCATTATATTTTGCGGAAACATGGAACATTTTAATGAATGAACAATAATGAATGAACAATAATGGCAAATGAAATGGTTTTAAATGGGAATCCTAATATTATTCCATGTGATATTTTGATAAACATATGGCAAAATGATGATGGAAATTATGAATAAATGAATGTTCCGTGGCATTTGCCCTGTGGGAGATGTGTGTAGGAGGAATAATGTTGATATTATTATATTGGGATATTGTAGCCATGAATACGTCTCTTTGTTCTGTTAAGACCGCTGATGGACTGTCACCATCATATTAACATTGATACATTGTTTGGAGGATAAATTACGCATTTCTTTCTCTAAGGTAGATAAAATTGTGTGCTGGATTTTACAGAATGACATTGTCTTGATACAAGTACGTACATTGTGTGGGAGAAATACTACCTCAAGTCTTGTACTAGTTCTCAGACCACCGAATTCCTCTAATATTATGTCATAGCAACCCAGGCACTTATTCATGTTGAGAGTGTCACAGAACAGATGTGGCACTTGTTTGAGATTGTGCTTATTTAATAACCCCCCCATTTATTTATTATTTTATTTATTTGTAAGCTTTTAATTTAATCTAACAAAGTTAAAACATTTCATTTATTTATTTTGAAAAAAATATGTTTAGCTTTAATTTTAATCTAACAAAAATTAAACAATTTAAACATATTTGTTATCATGTTTATCTATCTCGCCATTATTTGAGTCCCAGTACTTGGAGGCATAGTGGGTACTTTTTCTTTTCCAAAGGTATACAGACCGGGGACCAAATTTGGGAAACATTTATTTAGTATGATTTCATTCTCAACTCAAATTTTACATATGGATTTGTGCACAATAATAATGTGCATTATGTTATGTCAAATCTATACTTCAAAAGCCCAGCACTACGTTATTACCCTGGTCAATGCACAGCACGTTGAGTTTAGCATTACCGGTAATATACAAAATGTTGTTTCGTTTACCTGGAGGCAAGGTCCTTACTGTAAGTCATCATGTTTCTTTCTGAGGAAACATGGTAATTAATTGTGTTAGTCTGTTCTGCAGGAAACATGAATAGGTTGTATTTTAAATAGCTGAATTCTACCGACACCCAATGTTTGCTTTGTATCTATTCTGTGTATGTTTGTCGTATATTGATCGTGCAGATACATGGACTTTTATGATCTTGCAGCACGGCATAGTCTTCCTGTTTACATAATGTGCATTAGCAAATGTAACACTTTTATAAGAACGTGTTAATGCTGTGTATGGATGTTACAGCAGTGTTACGTTGCACTTATCTAACCCATGCATGTGAATTCATCCATGCCTTTAGGGGAATTAACTAATGGGTCGTGTCGGTTGCTGTTTGTTCACATTAACTTAATGCTTATTATCCTACATAGTGTTAGACATTCAGAAAATAATAAGTGGGTCATTCTCCATAGGCCCACTCCTATAAGTGGTCAAATCTGTAATTTTCAGGGTGTCCCATAGATACCTTTAACATTGCAGACTTTCAAATGACACCCAGGACCCACCCCCACCCCCCTCTATTTATTAATGGGAATAAATGTTTTAAGCTTAA